>JAWZYT010000246.1:0-170000 GCA_034508575.1 Petrolisthes manimaculis | reverse complement strand
GTGTTATTATTATTTCTACTGTTATTATTACTATTATCATTACTACTACTATTATTATTATTATTATTGTCTATATACAGGTTTGTCCAATGGTATTATTACTGTCATTATCACTATTATCATTACTACTATTGTTATTACTATTATCATTACTACTATTATTATTACTATTATCATTACTACTATTATTATTATCATCATTGTTTATATACCGGTTTGTCCAGTGGTATTATTACTGTCATTATCACTATTATCATTATTATTATTATTTTTATTGTCTATATTCAGGTTCGTCCAATGGTATTATTACTGTTATCATTACTATTATCATTACTACTACTATTATTATCATCATTATTGTCTATATTCAGGTTCGACCAATGGTAGGTGTGGTGTGGGTGGTGTCTGGGGTGGTCACAACATTGCCTCTCCTGGGCTGGAATCGATATGTACCCGAGGTGAGTACAATTATATTCTACTAGTATATTATTATTATTATTCACGACAACATGAAACACACGCATCAAAAACCAACCAGACCCTCTCACTCATTCAGTATAGTATATTTGGTATTGGATGAGACCTTGTGTGTGTGTGTGTGTGTGTGTGTGTGTGTGTAGCATAGGGTAGGACGTTGTGTGTGTGTGTGTGTAGCATATAGGGTAGGATGAAACATTGTGTACTTGATAAGAGGCCCATTTGAAGTGTATCTGTTTCATGTATCTGCAATTGTACCACACTTATTAAACCTTCCTTCCTTCCTTCATGGGGTACCTAAGTTAACACATAATTATACTTTTTGATACATTGGAGTCCCTTGATTCATCCAAAATAAAGTATGCCATTAATGTTTGCATACTGTAGAGTAAGATGTATACTATATATATATGTGTGTGTGTGTGTATATTTCCTTCTGTTTACAGGTTGTTTACACAGAGTAAGATGTATACTAAAGATATATATGTATGTATATATATATATTTCCTTATCTTTACAGGGTGTTTACATATAGAGTAAGATGTATACTATATATATGTATGTGTATATATTTCCTTATCTTTACAGGGTGTTTTCATGGAGTAAAGATATATATGTATGTGTATATATATTTCCTTATCTTTACAGGGTGTATTATCAGGGTGTACAGTGGACTATCTATCTAATGGTTGGAGTGAGAGGAGTTTAGTGTTGTTATTGTTGGTATTGGCTTGGTTGGCTCCCATGGTTGCTGTCATTGTCTCATACTTCGCTATTCTACTCAAGGTTAGTGGGTTTAGTTAGGTATTATTCTATATTTAGGCTATTTATACACACACTCTTTCTCCAAACACACACTCACTCACAATCCTCCCCCATTCACTCTTTCTTTCTCCACACACAACACAACACAACACAACACACACACGTCACACACACACACATACACACTCACAATCCTCCCCCATTCACTCTTTCTTTCTCCACACACACACACACACATTCACAATCCTCCCCCATTCACTCTTTCTTTCTCCACACACACACAAACACACATCTCTCCCTCTGTCTGTGTGTGTGTGTGTGTGTGTGTGTGTGTGTGTACCCAGATGTCAAAATATTTATGGTACTGTATCCTCTCTCTCTCTCTCTCACAGTGACGGGAAGGAGACTAAAGTGAGAGAGAGAGAGAGAGAGAGAGAGAGAGAGAGAGAGAGAGAGAGAGAGAGTGTGTGTGTGTGTATGTGAGTGAGTAAGTGTGTGAGAGTTGGAACGTGAGAAAGTCAAAGATCTCGGTTGATAGAGTGGTGTGTGTGTGTGTGTGTGTGTGTGTGTGTGTGATGAGGTACAGAGCTTCTTAACTTCCTTTCTTTTATGTGTGTGTGTGTATGTGTGTGTGTGTGTGTGGAGAAAGAGTGAGTGGGGGAGGATTGTGTGTGTGTGTGTGTGTGTGTGTGGAGAAAGAGTGAGTGGGGGAGGATTGTGTGTGTGTGTGTGTGTGTGTGGAGAAAGAGTGAGTGGGGGAGGATTGTGTGTGTGTGTGTGTGTGTGTGGAGAAAGAGTGAGTGGGGGAGGATTGTGTGTGTGTGTGTGTGTGTGGAGAAAGAGTGAGTGGGGGAGAATTGTGTTGTGTGTGTGTGTGTGTGTGGAGAAAGAGTGAGTGGGGGAGGATTGTGTGTGTGTGTGTGTGTGTGTGGAGAAAGAGTGAGTGGGGGAGAATTGTGTTGTGTGTGTGTGTGTGTGTGGAGAAAGAGTGAGTGGGGGAGGATTGTGTGTGTGTGTGTGTGTGTGTGGAGAAAGAGTGAGTGGGGGAGAATTGTGTTGTGTGTGTGTGTGTGTGTGGAGAAAGAGTGATTTGATTTGATTGATGGATATTAGGCGCCGCAACATCGAGGTCCTATAGCGCCAGAAAAAGGTGATAGAGAGGTGTGACAGCAAGCAGTAAGGAAATGAAAAGAAAAGAGGGACAGTTGAAGAACTGAAAGCTAATGGCTGGGGCCGAAGGGGCGCCAAAACCCTGTAAGTATTGCCCACATTAATTAATATAGGCAATACCCCCCTACGGGGGGAGAAAGAGTGAGTGGGGGAGGATTGTGTGTGTGTGTGTGTGTATTCACCTCATAACTACCCAAACCCTTGTTAACGAATCAATCCCTTCCATGTCAATAAAACACATGCATGTACAGATAATAAATATAATCTATAAAAATATTATATATACTGCTATACTATGTTTTGTATGCAAGAACTATCGTATGGTGGCGGATACGATGGTTGTGTATATATATAGTATGTGGTTATGAAGCCATCGTACCCGTATACCACACCATCATCGTCAATACCACGAATAAATCTCCTTGCATAAGACACTATAGACACGATGAGATGAACAGACAAAATAAAAGAAAAAAAGGTGGTAAATTTGGAGTAACTTATTCCTCCAAACTAATCCAAGGCAACAACAACCCATTATATTATTTGTGAATCTGGTGGTCGTGTTTCCTGGTATAGTTTGGAGGAATCAAGAGGCTCCATTGTACCAAAAGTAGGTGCTTCCTTTAATGTGTTATAATAATGTCAGTGTTTGTGTGGATGGGGTTGGGGTCTCTCTCTCTCTCTCTCTCTCTCTCTCTCTCTCTCTCTCTCTCTCTCTCTCTCTCTCTCTCTCTCTCTGAAGAAAAGTATAATATCAATATCCGTGAAAGAAAGAGAAAGGACGTGTGTGTGTGTGTGTGTGTGTGTGTGTGTGTATGTGTGCGTCAAAAAATTGTGTGTGTGTGTGTGTGTGTGTGTGAGTGTGTGTGTGTGTGTGTGGGTGTGTCAAAGAGAAGCAATGTGTGTGTGAGAGAGAAAGAAAGTATATGTGTGTGTGTGTGTGTCAATAAAAAAGATAGGCTATGTATGTGTGTGTGTACACGTGTGTGTATTTGAAAGAAAATAAATGTGTGTGTATATACGTAAAAGAAAAGTGAGGTGTGTATGTATGTGTATGTGCACTTGCCTGTGTATGTGTGTACTTTTGTGTGTGTGCCTATGTGTGTATGTATGTGTACCTATGTGTATGTGTGTGTGTGTGTACCTAGGTGTATGTATGTGTGTGTGTGTGTGTGTTGTATGTGTGTGTGTACCTAGGTGTATATGTGTGTGTACCTATGTGTGTGTGTGTGTGTGTTGTATGTGTGTCATCAAGAAAGGGATCAAGCTGAGTCAGTATTTGTTTACATCAAATGAGTGCCTCTCGTCAACCCCCATCAAATGAGAGCCTTTCCTCTACACACATCAACAGAGAGGAGGAGGGGGGAGGGGGGGGAGATGAGAGGGGATATTATGGGTTTGGGGGGTGTTGGGGGACTGGGGGGGGGGGACGGAGGGGGCAGCAGCAGGAGGAGCGTGTATTATCATTCTTATTTATTGATTTTTTTTTTTTTTATGTTTTATTATTATTATTTTTATTTATTTGTTTGTTTTTGTATTATTATTGTTCTTGTTATTATTATTTATTATTATTATTGTTATTATTGTTATTATTATTATTATTATTTTTGTTTTATTATTATTATTATTATTATTATTATTATTATTATTATTGTTATTATTGTTATTATTATTATTATTATTATTATTATTATTATTATTATTATTATTATTAGATGGAGAGGGGGAAGAATATGGAAGAGAGAGGGAGAAAGAAAAAGAAAGAGAATACGAGACATTAAGCAATAAAGATGTGAGGAAAAAAAAGAGGAGAAAGAAAAAAATAATAAGAAAACAATAACAATAACAACAACAACAACAACAATAATAATAATAATAATAATAATAATAATAATAATAATAATAATAATGATAATAATAATAATAATAATAACAGTAACATTAAAAATAACACACCCTTTATCTACCTTTGTCCCTGAGGCCACACATACACACACACACACACAGACACACACACACACACACATTCATTCTTTTCTCTATATAGCACCATCTACTTTAAGGGACCCCGTGATGTAGTTAAAAAAAAAATTGGAGTTTAGTGAGTGCTTCAAATACCTCCAGGAAACTCCACCTCTGCTGTGACTATAGTGAAGTATGTACCTTGTTTGTTTCGTGGCATAGTAAGGAGGAATCAGAAGCCACCAAGTTACATACACGATCATAGGGTCCTTAATTAATCAGTCTTTCCGGATTTAACCCCTTCTTTGTGTGTGTGTGTGTGTGTGTGTGTGTGTGTGTGTGTGTGTGTGTGTGTGTGTGTGTGTGTGTGTTTGTGTGTGTGTATGTGTGTGTGTATAATGTGTGTTCTTACCTATATTTGTATCTTTACAGTACAGTACAGTCCCGTATTATAAAACCCAATTATCATATACAGTATACCATAATTAAAGTTATATATGTTTTTGACACACACCACTTCTTCTGATAATTTGTTCCATTCATCTATTACTCTATATTTTGGAAGATTATAATTATTTCCGTACAACTTTATCTCCTCTTCTTTTAATTAATTTCTTACTGTGACATCTCATTGTATACATATTCCTTTGTTGATAAAAGTATTTTATATTGTATCTATTTTTATCTTTTTCTGTGACACATTTGTAAACTTTTATCATATGTCATCGTCTCTTTCGTCTTTCTTCCAGTTTAAGTTACTGGAAAGATGTATGTGTGTGTGTATGTGTGTGTGTGTATGTGTGTGTGTGTGAGTACTTGCCTGTGTTTGTGTGTGTGTGTGTGTGTGTGTGAGTACTTGCCTGTGTTTGTGTATGTGTGTGTGTTTGTACGTGTCTGTGTGTGTGTGTGTATGTTTGTGTGTGAGTGTGTACGTGTTTATATGTGTGTGCGTGTGTGAGAACGTGTCTGTGTGAGTGAGTGTGTGTGTGTACGTGTTTATATGCGTGTGTATGTGAGTACTTGCCTGTGTGAGTGAGTGTGTACGTGTTTATACGTGTGTGCGTGTGTTTGTATGTGAGTACTAGTCTATGTGTGTGTGATTACTTACCTGTGTGTGTGTGTGTATATTCATCAGAGAGTTGTAATACACACACACACACATATACATACATACAATACATAACACACTACAATGGTATGGTCCTGTCTGTCTGTCTGTCTGTCTACCTCGGCCTTCACAAGTCAACACTCACCTCTTTGGACTTTTCATAGTAACATTGTCTAACTATTTTTTTTTTAGGTCTAACTATTTTTATAGGTCTATTTCTTATGTCATCTTTATTTTTTATTTTTTTTTCAATATTTGTGTCTTATTTTTTTCTCTCCTATTTATTGTCTATTTTTTATGTCATATGTATTTTTTTTTTTCAATATTTGTGTCTTTTTTTTTTTGTATTTTTCTGTCATACTTTTTCTGTTTTTTTTTTTTTTGCTGTCTATTTTTCTGTCGTATTATTTTTTTTATTTTTCTGTCGTACGTAACTTTGTCTATCATAATTTGTCTGTCCATTTTTCTGCTTGTCTGTCTATTTTTCTGTATTTATTTCTCTGTCAAAACATATCTGTCGTATTTTCTGTTTCATTTTTCTGTTTATTTATTTGTCATAATTTATTTTCTATCGTATTTTCTCTGTTGTATTTTTCTATATATTTCTCTGTCATAATTTTTTCTGTCTATTTTTGTTATATTTTTTTCTGTCTATTTTTGTTATAATTAATTTTTTCTGTCTAAACTTTTGTGTCGTAATTTTTCTGTCTATTTTTCTGTATTATTCTGTCATAACTTTTTCTGTCGTATTTCTCTGTTGCATTTGCTGTCTATTTTTCTGTCTATTTTTGTCATAACTTTTGTGTCGTAATTTTTCTGTCTATTTTTCTGTCATATTAAATTCTGTGTTTCCAGGTGAAGAAGAGTGAGGCTGAACTACGTAAGCTGGGGAACGGATGTACAGCCAACCTCACACCTCCATCACCACCACCATCATCAACACAAAGAAAGGTGAGTTCATAAATAAGAAAGGATTAATTAAGAAGGATTAAAATAATAATGATGGGGGGAAATGTTGTGTTGCATGTTTGGTAAATCTGGACCAAAACAACTGAATCCTCCATACAAGCAAATTATTCCAAGCAACAGAACAAACACCATTATTTTTGTTCATACTTTGAAGGAATCAAGGTCAAGAAGAGGAACGACAAGAGGAAAGAAGCCTTTAAACTTAGATTCCCCTCTCTCTCTCTCTCTCTCTCTCTCTCTCTCTCTCTCTCTCTCTCTCTCTCTCTCTCTCTTATATGCTCCTTAATTCACGTCATATAACAAACTATAGTGAAACATTAATATACTACATTTTCTTGTTGTTACGAATATATGCACGTATACAAGTGTGTCTGTACGTGTGTGTATAATTATACTGTATATATATATATATATGCACGTACAGTATTTTATGAACTAACATACAATAATGACTACTGACTAACTTACATATGCACGTATATCTGAACTAACAACAACACATGTACAATACAATACTTACTACTAACTTACTTAAATATATATCCACGTATAATTATATAAACTAACAACAAAAACATACGTACAATACAATACATACTACCAACTTGTGTATCATGGCATGTGTATCAACCAACAGGGATGTACACGAACTGAAATACGAGTATCAGCGTTGATGTGCCTGTGGACTCTCTCTTGGACCCCGTATGCTGTGTTGGTGTTCGTCTCAGTAATCACCAACAACACAACAGTTACTCCCATCTTGGCTACCATACCTTCTGTCTTCTGTAAAGCATCGGCCTGTTTTAATCCTTACGTGTATGGTCTCTCTCTACCAGCGTTCAGGTATATCCATGCAACAAACAACCCTGCAGTAATAATAATAATAATAATAATAATAATAATAATAATAATAATGATAATAATAATAAAGAGATAATTAACTGTACTACCTTTTTAATGTGGTAATATAAATACAGGAAGGAATTGGCCAGACTGTTGGTACCTGAGTGGAGAGGCCTCAACACATTACCACCCAGAACCACAAGGGATATACAACAACTGAACCGAACGAGTCGATTAGGCCTACCCCTGGCCACACTCCTAGCCAGACCTACCTCACGAGCAGCAACAACACTCACGAGGTATTAGTGTTAGTGTTGGTGACATCTTAAGGGGTCTGTGTTCGTGTATGAAAATTGGAGGCTTCTGATTCCTCTTGATTATGCCATGAAACAAGCTCCTTCCATATAATTGGTGTTTCGTGGCAATATTTGAAGGACTCACTAACCTCCAATTTTCTGACTACATCACAGGGTCCTTTTAGTCGATGTATGTATGTTGGTCCTTTCCTTCTATGTAATCAAGAAGAAATCAAATCCACAAAGGAAAAATCAAATCAACCAAATAAATCAGACCCAGAAATATACTTCAGCATCTATTATCTCGTCGTCTACTTCACTGACCTTTATTCATTCATACATTGTATTATTTTACATATTCATTTATTTTACATATCTATTTCTTTTCTTTTTAATCACTTAATTCTTCACGCCATCATACAGTTCTCTGAGTACTGTGTGGCCACCTCACCTCATAGTATCTATATATCATCTCGTCTGAGTTTTATTTCTTCATTCATCTTGTTTATATAAATTATCTATTTCTTAATCACCTCTTCTCACCCTCATACAGTTCTGATTGTGGCCACCTCACCTCAGCATCTCTCCTCTCGTCGTCCACCTCCCTGACTCCAGCCTCGGTCCAGAGATTTATGCTCCCCAACGGTGACATAGTGTTGGGGATGAGTTACAGAGAAGCCAAGAAGAGGAACGCCAAGAGGAAAAAAGATGCCTTCAAACTTCGATTCCCCTGTGCTCCCTCTCGTCACATTACAACCATAGTGTAACATCAATACACTAGTACATTTCCTTGTTGTTACGAACCCTTGATCTATGTATGTATGTATGTATGTATGTATGTATGTCACAGTGGTTAATTGGTGCATGTGTATACGAATTCCTGAGGCTGTCTGTATCTCTCTCTCTCTGTATCTCTCTCTCTCTCTCTCTCTCTCTCTCTCTCTCATTTCCTCAACCTTCAGATATCGAGACATTAAAAAAAATGAGACAAATTAAGGAACTAAACAAAAACAATATCAAGGAGAGATTTTTTTTTTTTTTTTTTTTTTAGTTGGTGAAATGGAAGGAAGGAAAGAAGGTTTGTATAGCTACACGTGTTGATTCCTCCAAACTATGTCATGAAACAGCTATATATAGTAGATCCCCTATTATAGTATTATTGAAGGCATTTGTTGTGTGGCATACTATGATATAGGAGGAATCAGTAGCCCCTAAAGTTAACTAACAATATAATCTTCCCTTTTCCTCTTAAGTGAATTAGTAGGACTCCTTGACGATGGAAATGTATTGGTGGTGTGTATGAAGTATAAAGTGGTTGTGACACCCTGCTGCTCCACCGGTGCTACCTGCTGTACGTGGTCATAGCATGTTGTATAGTACCGTCTTACTACAGTCCTATTAACCACAATTTGTATTAATATAAATACATCACAAATTACTATATATATAATTATAAGAATAAGGAAAACAAAGATACAACCGATTTTCTTGTCTTGTCTTGGAGGCTTTGAATAAATAAATCCATGTCCAATATGATAATTAGTAGTAATGGTACCAGACTGTGTGTTGTGGTCAGACAGTGAATGTGACCACGTAAAAACTGTGTGTTTTGCCACAATATATAAACAATGCGGCACGATGCGTTGGTGCGGCGTCGCCCCTCATACGAAGCGGTGCGGCGACGCCGCAGACTGTGACACTTCTCATTTGCATGCACATTCTGCGGCGGCGCCGTAGCGGCGGAGCTGCATAGTGTGACAACTGCCTAATGTAAATAAATTATACATAAAGGAAGGGTTTTGTATTATTATTATTATTACAAAGAGCTAGTAGGAACCACAGCAGGTGTAACACAGACATCAAAATTATTGCTTATAATACATTCGTTCGACTACACTAATAAGTCTTATTAGAGTACTATACGACACCGTCTGGGACAGTGACACACACACTAACAATAATGTCAATACATTTTAGAGTCCATATAAAACAAAACTGCAAGATGGGCCAGACGTGATTACAGACACACTACATCAGTCACTCTGCTTAATTAAACAAGACACAACTATAGACCCATTAACAACACGTACGAAGACAGATACACAGAAAACAGATTATATACAAAATCACAAGCAAATTAGTTCACATAGACAAAGACACATATATCTACACCCTACAAGTATACGATCTACTAGAGGCAGCCACAACTTATAATACCATACATACCAGGTAGAAAAGCATATATTTAAGCACTCATTCTTTCCCCGGCGGCATCTCCCATCTCACCAATCATTACTAACCCCAATCCTAATCCTTAACCCGCAGTCCCTTACCCAATCCACCCTTATCCTATATAACCCCTTTCTAATCCTCCCCAGAGATCCTTAAATCCTCCACACAACTTGAACTTGAACTTGAATATGTATAATAAAGATTGTGTATTGAAACTTGTGTCTGCAAGTGTACGCGTTTCATACAGGTGGAGATTATCGTGTTGGTGAATCGGAAGGCTATGATAAGTATGATTGATTCCTCCTAACTATACCAGAAAACAGACGCCCTCAATGGTATACTAATAGGGGATCTGTTTCGTGGCATTGTTTGGAGGAATCACAGACAAGAAAATCTCCCATTAATTAAATTGTTGTGAGAGAGAGAGAGAGAGAGAGAGAGAGAGAGAGAGAGAGAGAGAGAGACAAGGTCAATCAAAAATGGACAGATACAAGTATAAACTGTTTCTCATCCTTATACAGATCAACCTTAGGGCTACTGAGGGACAGTGAGGGTTGGCCTAGGGTGAAACAATAGACAGAACAGGGACTACAGCTGAAACAAATTAACATTAGGCCTAAACATATTGGGTACAATAGTAGAATTAGCAGAGGATTACCGTCACAAAAACGCACTCCTCGCTTATTATATATATTTAAATGTCATATTGCTGACTTGCCAGCTGTTTATCTAACTCTTATTGGCCGGATATTCCAAATCTTCCATAAAGCTGTAACAAGAGTGAGTCAAAGCGATTTGAATTTTTTTTCTAGTGTCAGGGAATCGGTGTGTAATTACAATTTAAATATAAATAGTGTTTTATAAAATTGTTGCACGTGTATTTCATGGATTATATTTACGTAATTTGGTCTAGTTGTATTAAATAACAATAAAAGCCATACCAATTGTTATAATTAATTTTAAGCACGTAGCTGTCCTTCAATGTTTACAATTGTCAAACATGGCGTCTTCACCTCGGACAGATGATCAAAGTATTAATGGTGAAGCCTCCAGTTCCACAAGGCCAAGGGAATGGATTAGATTAAATGTAGGGGGAACACATTTTCTTACAACAAGAACTACATTATGTAGAGACCCAAGCTCCTTCTTATGTCGACTTGTACAAGAAGACCCTGAACTACACACTGACAAGGTGGGCAAGTTTATAGCTTTAATTAACCACAACAACATTATTCTCATCCATAACCATTATTGGAGCATTGTTTTATCATCCTGTTAATGTGTAGATATTTATTTCATATTAAATTCAAAGCTAGAGAAGCGTAAGAAGTAATATACCACATTGATTCTGAAGGAAATTTGTAACTCATCAAAGTTTGAGTGGAGATTTGGAGATTCCTCCAAACAATGCCACGAAACAGATCCCCTGTTGGTATCACTGAGAGGATGTCTGTATTCTGCCACAGTTAGGAGGAAGCAGTAGCCTTCTAATTCATAAACAATCAAATCTCCTATTAACAATTATGTTTTTGGGCTAATATTGTGATTATCTGCACCAGCGTACTACTGGTTAGGTTAGGTTGGGTTTAGTAGGGTTCATTTACCGTTATCAGTACCCAGTGTAATTTTATTCTTTGCGGAAATGTATTATTTGTAAGATATTTCAATTTTATGATACAACTTATTTCAGTAGCGGAGGGACAAACTGAGGTCGGGCAGACAGTATTACCTGGTCTTTGCCAAATTTACAGGTGGGCCTGTAGACAGTTTTGTACATTATGCCTGACCTGCCCAATCACACTACTTTTGGCTAGTATCCACAGGATCTATTTTATTTTAAAAGGTCCCGAAGGACACTAGGTTAGGTCCCGGAGGTAGTCACAATCTAGATAAGGTTAGGTCAAGTCAGGTTATTTCATCTGGTGATCAAAACAATTAATATTTTCCCAATTTAAAATGATTGAATTTCCCACCCAACTGGGCTACTTATTGAACATTATTCATACGATTTCCTGTGTGGACAAAACTAGCCTAAAACACGGAAGTATCCCAGCATCTGACAACACTGTATTTTGAGGCGAGAACCCGCTAGGAAAGACGTGTTCCCATTTCAAAGTAAATACAAACATACTTTATACATATTTCCACAAATTAAAAAGGAAAAAGAATGGGTGATTTCGGTTCCCAGAAAGTTTGAAAATCGAGGATGCAGATAATCACAATACAGTATTTAAATTTTTTGGGTGGTGTGTTGTTCTGAGATTTGAGCAATTTTTAACCTTCATATTATTCAGTAATTGGTAATAGTTAATAAGAGCCACAAAAAAGAAAGTTGCCAATTTGCTTCATACCAGTATTTAGGTTGGTGGTCGATTTCACTTTATGAGGTAATTTCACAGTGCATTTTGACAATGTTTTAATTCACTTCTATTTTCCCAGATTAGGTCCCGGTAGTTTGTCCTGGTCTAGATTAGGTTAGAGTAGGTCAAATTAGGTAAAGTCAGATTAAATCCAGACCATACCGGTATAAATATTAACTACTCAATGTGGTATTTACTTGTTTTATCCATTAATTTAGCTTCGTGGGAAGAGGGAGAATCAAACATGATAGTAATACACTGGCACACTTATATTTCATCATAAAAAAACAGGGAATAATGGACTATCCAAAAAGTTGAGAAAAATTTGTGTTTTCCATTTCTGTGGCTATTGTTAAACCTTACCCAGAAATACTTTACTGTATCCTTAATAAAAATTAATATTGCAGACAATGGGAATATTAGGTGTTAGATCGTGGTGAAAGGCAACACAATAAATTTATAGATTATCCATCACCTCATTTTACACTCAGTCCCTCAATGAAAATCACCAAATGTTTCCCAGGCTTGTGTTACTTAGTACCATAAACTCTGTGATTTACTGGGCCTGTGTTAAAAGGATAATGTTAAAATTATTCATCTTATATCGAGGGCTTACTGTCAAGCCATTCTGAGCTGAATACTGTACAACTATCATCTAGCTTAAGCAATATCATTATAACTTAGGTCATTGTGAATGTCATTAATTAAGTTGAGATTCTTTTATTGGTGAATTGGAAGGTCATTGATACCTCTTAATTTTTACACGAAACAGATCCCCAATTAGAACCATTGTTGAAGGCATCTGTTTTGTGGCCTAGCTATGAGGAATCAGCAGCCTTCCAAATCACCAACAAAAGAATCTCTCCCCTTAACAAAAGTCTCATTGATGTCATTGCAGGATGAAACCGGTGCCTACCTGATTGACAGAGACCCCACGTATTTTGGTCCAGTGCTAAATTATTTAAGGCACGGGAAATTAGTCATTAATAAAGATTTAGCAGAAGAAGGTGAGCATATTCAGTATATATTTTTTACCATATTTTTCTTGTAAGATTATTGATTTTAGAGAAGGATTCTTTCATGTTTCTCCATGGTTAACAACATTGTATTCAGTGGGGGGAGATTCTCTTGTTGGTGAATTAAAGGGCGACTGATTCCTCCAAAGTACTGTATATATGTCAGGAAACAGGAGAACCATAATAAAAAGAAAAATGGTGTCCTGTTGCTAGGAAAAATAATTTGGAGGAATCAGTAGTCCCCTAGTTCACCAACAAAAGAATATCCCCATAATCAAAGTAGAGTGTAGCAACTTATATTAATTTTCCTACTTTTGATTAAAATTCTTCCATCAATTAATTGTATTTGGATTTTTTAAGGGAGAATATATTGTTGGTGAATTGGAAGGATTTTGATTTCTCGTATTATCCCACGAAACAGATCCCATATTGGTACCATTGAGTGTATGTTTTCTGGTGTAGATTGGAGGAATCAGAAACCTTCTAATTCTATCTATATTTAATTCACCAACAACAAAAGAATCTCTCCTTAATTAAATGTTAACTTGTACAATTATATTTTCCTGCCATTTAATACTATATTTCTATTATTTTTGCTTTACCAGGTATATTAGAAGAAGCAGAATTCTACAACATCACCGAGCTGATTAGACTAGTGAAAGAGCGCATTAACCACAGAGATAACCGACCCCCTAAAGCAGGAAAGAAACACATGTATAGAGTTCTTCAGTGTCATGAAAACGAACTAACCCAGCTGGTCTCAACTATGTCAGATGGTTGGAAATTTGAGCAGGTATGGTATTTGTTATTGGTGTACAGTACAGTGTTTAACCCTTAAGAGATTCTGTGATGTAGTCTGAAAATATTGCCACGAAACGCCACCGATAGGGAAGAAGCTTGTTTCGTAGCATGGTCAGGAGGAATCAGAAGCTTTACTTATTATTAGTAGTAGTGTTAAGTACTAACAAATGTTTTCTTGCTACCTCACACAGCTCATCAACATTGGGTCACAGTATAGCTATGGGAGTGAAGATCATACTGAATTCCTATGTGTGGTATCCCGGGAGTATTCTTCACCACCTGCCCCTCACCAGTGTCCCTCCGACCGCCCTGACCACATCGACATCCACAACTCAAGGGACTGTAGGAAACTCAACTTTATGTACAATCTCTCAGGCTCACCATAAGACTTTCATACAAGTTCTCAGATTCATCTTTTCCTATATATATCTCTCAGTCCCAGAGCTCTCTGTCTTTGTTGCCTGTGCTATCAGGAATTTGGCTTCTTGCTCCCTCCCTCACTCTGTTATGTCATGGCTGAGCAGTAGTGGCTGATGCTGAACATAGCACGTCAAAGGAAAAGTTTTCCATGGTTGATATTTTGTTTAAATGGTGAAAAAGTGTGTGTGATCCAGAAATAAAATAGAGCACTGAATACATTATATCACAAGTTTATGTTCAGCTTACAGAACTCTGTTAAGCTACCCATCATCATTATGCGTTCCTTCTCCATAAGTCAACACGCACAAAATGTTGCTTCAGGACAAGCAAGTCCAATTCTCATGTGTCCAAGACAGAGTGGCTTTTAAATTAATTGTTATGCACCTCCAACTTTGCCTTGGCCACAGCAGGAGACAGAACAGCATACAGCTTCTAAAGTGGCTCTTGTTTTCATACTCTTGCTTGCCTTACCTGTTAATAATGTGGGAGGAATGAGGCTTGTTCATGCATTTTGTACATTTAGCAAAGACTTTTGGGAATGTTGCTTTACATTTCCCAATGTTTGTGGAGGATAATTGTATGTTGTTGTTATGATATAGGTAATGGGAATATTGTTAGGTGGGTCCGTGACTGACAGCCATTTTTACCAAAGGTAGCTGTTTTTATATACAGTACAGTGAATAAATGTCTTGTGCTTCAGATGAAAAATATGAAAATACACAAGGTCATGAGTGCTTTTGAAAAATGTGAAGACATTTGTTAAGGCATTACAACAAAATCTTGTAGAGATTCACTACTTTGATACACTTTGAAAGTATTTTATACAGTTTCCTGTTGTAATAACATACCGGTAGGCTTTAGAAAGGGAAAACTACCATAGACAACACAGTGTATTAATTAAGAAAGGTGAAGTTTTGTAGTAATGAAAATGTTCCTGGTTGGATTCTTGATGATGTAGTATGAGGGACAAATTCACCATTCAGTACAGTGACTGAATTTTTTTTAGTTCTTAATAACAGCCTTACACTTGAATCTTCACAAACACCAGTAACCAACACACTCACAACGGTTATTACACTGTTCTATAACCAAACCTAATAAACAATATAGTGTTTTCAAAACCATCAAAGAAATTATAGTACAGTACTCACAAACTGCTACACAGTTCAGTCACTGTAGTGTTATTTGGTACAGTACTATCAAAGTGACAGAAAGTACAGTACAGTATATTATCTAGCAAAGGGGAGATGTGTTGTCATTAATTTGCTGCACTCTTTTGTATTAGTGTTGATTTGATTTTTACTTTGCCAAGAGTAAGGTGGGATGTAATGCTGAAAGGGATTGAACAGTGTTGGTAAATCTGGAGCAAATGATTCCTCTAAACAATTCCAAGCAACAGGACACCGTTACTTTTGTTAATCTGGTCCTATTTCCTGGCAAACTGTGGAGGAATCATGGCACTCTAATGTACCAAAAGTGTATTTCCCCAGTAAAATATTCTGTCAGATACAAGATGTACAAATTTTCTTATGTTACCTTATACTGTACAAGAACATTACAGCTTTTACCATGGAATCATACTATCTTAGGGGGTAATACACTTTTGATACATTAGAGTGCCTTGATTCCTCCAAGTATGTCAGGAAACAGGACCAAATTGACAAAAATAATGATGGTCTGTTGCTTAGAATAGTTTGGAGGAATCAGTTGCTCCAGAATGATCAATGCTGTACTTCCCCCTTAATATGAATGATAAACAAACCCAGAAAAGAAATACAGTTTATAGTTATTTTTTTAACATAAGAATAAAGTAACCTGTCATGTGAAAATTGCATTGAGATTGTGGGAAATAACGATTGCTAAAATATTGTCCATTAAAAGATGAGGTACACCCTGGCAGCTGTATATGTATTATTCATTCATTCTTTATCTGATCTAATTTTGTTTAATGTTCAGGGGATAGTACAGTGTTGGTGGTAAATCTGAAGCAAATAATACCTCTGTAATACACCAAGCAACAGGATACCTTTATAGCTTATTCAATGGGTCTGTTTCCTATCATTCCTTGGAAGAATCAAGGCACTCTAATGTAACAAACATATTCTATCCCCTTAAGTAATCTGGTCTGAAATAATATATCTGCATACACATGTACTGTACAATATTTCTTTGAATTATGTCTTAGCATCATTATAAAGCTATAAAATAATTATAGAATTGGATGGCACTCATATTGTCAGCATTACTCACTCAATACAGAGACAAAGATTACGACCACTGGTGGTCGTAAGCCCTTGATATAAGATGAATAAATTTAGCACGTATATCCTCTTAACATAGGCTCAGTATATTCCCTATACTGTATTGTGTATGGTAATGAACAACAGAAGCCTGGGAAAACATTTGGTGGTCTTCAATGAGGGACTGAGTGTATAATGAAGTGGTAATGGATACAAGTATTGTATTTATTCATTGTATATCCAGGGTCTGTACTAGACATAATATATGTATAAATAAAGCAGTTGATATTTTGTGATGTTGCAAATTGGTGACCATCAGTGATACTGTGATTAATTTTGCACTTAATACCTCATGTGGGTTAGTGTCCTATCTTTTATACAGTACAGTTTGCCCTCTATATACAATGAATAAATTTAGCACGTTCCTTTTAACACAGGCCCAATAAGTAACTTAGTCTGTATGGTAATGAATAACAGAAGTCTGAGAAAATATTTGGTGGTCTTCTATGAGGGACTGAGTATAAAATGAAGTTATGGATACAAGTATTTATTCATTGTATATCGAGGGTCTAAAGTACCAATTATACCTATTCTCTCATTTTACACAGTTATAATGTATAATTATTATATGGGGAATAGGTTTCTAATTTGTAAACACTGTGGGCAGCTGGTAGGGAAAAATATTCATGCCTCTTGAGTTGTGTATTGTACATGTATAGTTGATGACACATGAAACTGACACACATGAAACGGGGGGGCCCCTCATTGAGCATAGGGTAGGACGAGACGTGTGTACTGTACGTGTCATATGCTTGATAAGGGTGCCCATTTGAAGTATGTCTATTTCATGTGTCTGCAACTGTACTAACCATGTCTTTCTATGCTTGATAAGGGGCCCCATTTGAGGTGTGTCTGTTTCGTGTGTCCGCAACTGTACCAACCATGTCTTTCACTTATAATTAATACGTACTTACAGTAGTCTTGTGTGTGTCTAGGTTGATAATTGCACCTGAGTGTTTACTAAGGGAGATTTTTATGATGTGAATACAGTAACTCACAAATCAATGTATTGATCTATTCTTACTGTTATCTTTTGTTTAAGGGGAGATTATTTTGTTGGTTATTTTGAAGGTTGCTATTCCTCCAAACTGTGCTATGAAATAACAGATCCCCTAATAGTAATATTGAAGGGCGTCTGTTTTCTGGTATAGTTTGGAGGAATCAGTAGCCTTGTAATTTACCAAGAAGAGAACCTCCCCATAACAAGTATTCTGGTGCCACATAATTCTACATTTGTTACCTAGACACACCAGATCATATACTGTACTTGTACCATAATTATATAAGTGAAGAGGATTGGTATTGTATCTTTATGTAGTTCTGGTTATTGACATTTTCAGAACCATGACTCAACAACTTCATAAAAGGAGTTATTGCTATGCTTGATTAAGAGGGCTTTATAAGCTCTGAGAATAATATGGAGACTTACATTAGTTCTTTGTACCTTCATAAATTGATGAAACATTACTCTGTGCCTCTCATATTATGGTTATTGATGTATTAATGTTATATTAGTACAGATTAGTCTTATACTGTACCCAATGTCTGTGTATTCCCCACCTTCCTTGTCTTTTCACTAAAGCTTCCAGTACATTACTACCAAGAATAACACATGATAGTGTAATATGGTCACAGAATCATCATCATTATCATTTTCAGTTTTCTGTCTGTGGTTCTGATTCACACTAACACTAACAATAACTCCCCTCATTCCCCTTACAGGAATTATTCACTTGTAATGATGGGGTCAGTAAGCCTCATACTGGACAGTCAATGTTATTTTCACCCTATTTTAGAAGGTACAGTAAATATTTTCACCAAAAAGCATTGCTGTTTGGCTACCATCCAGGGTGGGTTTTTGCAACAACCTAAAAAATATGTGCATAACATATTCTGCCCAGAATATATCACAGTGGATGAAATCATCTACCGGTACATCTAGATTAGGCAAAATAGAACTGAGGTAATTGTGAACGGAGGGACATACAGTAATCCTTTTATATTGTATAGTTGGACAAACTTGAAAATAGTACACCATAATTATGTGTATGTAAAGGTAAAGGAACCAATTTTGACAGATCAGCTTCATATTGTAATTTTTCCCAGTTTGTAGGAGATATCTACTCATCTGATATATAGATATTTAATATAAGCAAAGTGTCTGTAAAGGGGAAAGGACGACAACAGTGTTAAGCCAGAAAGACCAAACAAGGTACCACAAGGGAGGAGGAGGAGGCAGAGAGGAGGGACACTAAACATGAAGGAAAAAGAAATGCCTGTAGAGGGACAGTAGAAGAGAGGAAAGGGATTGACATAGGTCTGAAGACACCTAAATTTAATATTACCCACATCTTTGCCGGGTGGAAGCAAAGCATAAAATAGAAAATAATATTTCCCATTTCCTCATTCTAGGTGTACCAGTTTCTTGCTTAGCCAACTGTACTTTACTATAGTTACAGGATTTTGTACATTGTTTATATTTTGCAGTACTGGTATGTAACATTTGTAAAACCTATATTAACATACTCCACTTCCCAGTAACATGTGTTTAAGGGAAAATTCTCGATGGTAAATTGAAGGTCTAGCATATCCTCCAAACTTTGCCACGAAACACCAATGAAGGTGTCTGTTTTCTAGTATAGTTGGGAGGAATCAGTAGCCTTCCAATTTATCAACAAGAGAATCTCCCAGTAAAAACCCCCATGTGTTAATAGACACCAGGTTGATGCATTCATTTAATTGCTTCCCTTCCAACACGCCTAATTTCAAAATTAATCACTATATAAAACTTTTTGGAAAAGGATAGTGCCCTCTTGTAACCTCAGTGGGCTACATGACCTGTATTATGTCCTAGGTACGTAGGTAGTATGATATTTTTACCATTTTTACCCCAATAACAAATGTGTTAAGTAAATTATAATTTTTCAATGACCCTTGTTGTGACTTATTATATTTAGTGACTCTTCTATTCACAGCTTTGTTACCTTTATGGTGATGCAAGTGGCATATATTAAATTAATGATATATGCATTTTGTAGTAAAATATTTAGTTTGGGGGGAATGAAATTTAAACAATAATTGATGTGAAAAAAAAATAGTACCAGAGAATTAATTGGGATATAATTAATTTGAAATACAGTATTTTAGTATTTGAATTAAAAAAAACATTGAAATATAATATTGGTACTCCACACATCACTGTCTTTGCTCTGTAATCATTATTACTTTTAGCACGTGAAGTAATCCCTTTACATTTTAATAAGAAGTGATCTGTGTTTAATGGTTGTTTAGTCGTGTACATAAGATGAGTAGATAAAGCTTAGTAAATAATTATCTTTTTAGTTATTAATGTATGACTAAGTTCAAATTTAGGTCAGAGATAATCTTCAGTATTCAGCTATGTAATTGTCTCCTTCGTATGCAAGAACATTGTGGTGTTGACGATGGTGTGGTGCTATAATGACATCTCTATTATTGGAGCTATCATACCATTACCACACCACTGTAGACACCACCAATGTTCTTGAATACGACCCTTTATTCAATCAAGTAGGCTGTTAGGACCTAGTTATTTTCACCTTAATTATTTAACTGAGGGTTTTTGCATCAAACACAAATTGCAATTTTTTTATATTTTATTTATATTTTTATTAATTTTTAAATATTATTTATGCAATTTTATTTTATTTATATATTTTTTTTCTTTCTGCGGATGATGTATCTACTTAACTGCCACTCAAGTTTTTTACAGTACAGTATAGTATGGACAAGATACATGTAAACTTTGACATTATTTTATAGGCTTAATTAAGGGGGTAATACACTTTTGGTGCATTAGAGCTCCTGGATTCTTCCAAAATATAGCATGGCCTGTTGTGTGGAATATTTTGCAGAAATCAGTTGCTCCAGAATTACCAACACTGTACTAACCCCTTAATAAGAATCCAAGTGAGTGAGTGTTATGTATAGAAAGGGTTATTAAGGTATATATAAAATCAGAACACCATCCATCTCATTCACTATTAGCTAATTATTGTATTGTAATACTATACTGTATATATAAATTTATAAATACAGTATAGTACAGTACTGTATGTATATGAAGTTGTTATTATAATGTCGAGCCATTCTTGCTTGATTAAACCTTCTGAAAGTCTGTTGTGCCTTGGGCCGTATGCAAGAACATCCATAGTGTTGACGATGGCGTGGTACCGGTACGATGGCTCTGTTGTTTATCTATGGAGTCGTCATACCAGCACCACGCCATCGTTAACCCTACGGATGTTCTTGCATACAGCCCCTTGTTGTAACGTTCACTAAGGTAGCTTACATGATACCTCTTATGAGTAGAGATTTAATGACAATATTGACACAACATCCATTAATTAAATAGTTCATCACCTTTGTCTATGTAGAATGATCATTATAAAGTGATTTCATTTTATCTGGAAAAACACTTAAACAAAGAAAGGCTGATATACTGGGTGATATGCAAGAACGTTTGTAGTGTTGACGATGGTATTGTACCGGTACGATGGCTCCATAGACAAACAACACAGTCATTGAATCGGTACCAGGCCATCGTCAACACCACAAATGTTCTTGCATGCGGCCCATAGTAGGAGCAAACCATTTCTGACTACAAGTTGTCACAGATCTAAGTGACTATACAGTACAGTTATCTATAGGAAGTTAATCAGTGCAGGTTATCTTTGTGTGACTGATACTTAAGAAATGATTAGTCAGATTTAAGTTTTATATAAATATAGGCACTGTTTAAGGGACCCTGTGATGAAGTCAGAAAAATGGAAGTGAATGAGTCCTTCAAATATTACC
The DNA here is from genome assembly GCA_034508575.1 of Petrolisthes manimaculis. Lineage (NCBI taxonomy): Eukaryota > Metazoa > Arthropoda > Malacostraca > Decapoda > Porcellanidae > Petrolisthes > Petrolisthes manimaculis. Next base: position 148,445 of record JAWZYT010000246.1, on the reverse strand, counting down.
ATGAAATGCACACATCTACTGTATATGGAAGGAACTTGTTTCATGATATAGTCAGGAGGAATCAGAAGCCTCCATTTCTCATACATGATCACAGGGTCCTTAAAGCATAACTGAAAACTGTGTTACTGTATACTTATTAGGTCTTGCAATTTGTAAGGTATACAAAGATTAATTTTCATTTTTTATATCTGTATGCAGTAAATAGCAACTATCAATATTGTTAATTAATGAAGTTTGAGTTTTGATAAGTGGAATTGCTAGTTTAAAAGATGGAATAAAAGAGATATTCTGATGCTTGTACAGTAATATCTGCCGTGTATTTACATTCTGGAAACTGAAAATATCTTTGTAATAAACATGAACATTTTTTTCTCTCTTTCTGGTATAATACAGTGGGGTGTATTCAAGAATATTCATGGTGTTGACGATGGTGTGGTGACAGTACGATGACTCCATAGATAAACAACAGAGCCGTCATAACAGTACCACTCCATTATTAATGCCACAGATGTTCTTGTATACAGGCCAGTGTTCAATGGTGTAATCACAGTACAGCTCTGCCAAGTTTCTGTACCTGCATTAGCATTTCCTTTTACTAAATACAGTACAGTGGTGGACATAAGATTCAATACACACATGGATAACTCTAACAAAATGCTGATTAACAATTTCACATTCTCATATGATGTTATTGTTTTGAATAGAGAGTCAATAGCTTCTTGTAGTAAAATACAAGATGGTATTTAACCTACTTATTGGAAAGTTTCTCAACTAACGAACAGAGGGAAACTGTCAAAATGTTTACATGAGTCACTCCAATGTGGATGATTATTATTGACCACAACTGTACATACCGGTACTAATTCTTCCCCCTTCAATTAGGAGGCTCTGTAGTACAAGCAATGCTGTAGATGTTTTGGTAGCAATATATGAGGTAATATTTTTTATTCTTGTATTTAAGTGCCAAAAGGAGGTGGACAAGGTACTGTACACAGGCAGCCTTTTATCATGGCAGTCACAGCAGTCTTTTGTAGATTTTGTAATAGAAACTCTAGTGGTAATATTATGAGGCTGATAATTTTTCTTCCTTCTCTAATATTGGTTAAATGATCTGAAAGTGGGCCGTATGCAAGAACATTCGTGGTGCATATGATGGCGTGGTACCAGTACGATGGCTCCATAGACAAACAACAGAACCATCGTACCAGTACCACGCTATCGTCAACACCACGGATGATGTTCTTGAATGAACTTTTTGTGGAGATAGATAATAGGACTGACATGAGGCATAAACCTACAGAGTTGATTTGTAATTGTTTAGAATTAAATAAACAATAAATTTTTTTATGATAACATGACATGATCTTTATTCACATACAGGTAATTATTGTAACATGTTATACATTGAGTAGCACAAGTTGGCTTCATTACCACCTGCATATGTATGAACCATAGTGATGTTGTAACACAGTTTATATACAGAGATGACAGATATACTGTATATGCTTCTCAAATGGTAAATTATACATGTTGTCAGAATAGAAACTGGTTCAGAATGTAACTTTATCTTGTCATATTAATACATTACTGTACAATGCAGTGTTGGTACAGTTGGTCATTAGTGGGGCTGGTCAAGGCATTAGGTTCTTTAGTTTATACTTTGTGTATTTAGTACTTCTGGAATATAATTATTGTGTACAATGTGACTGCAACGTACCAATGGCCACAAGAATTCATACATACGCTGTTGCTTTCAAGAGTTTACAACAAAAAGAAAATGCAAGACTACATAATTTCAATACCACATTAATATTAGGTTTGTTGTTTTGCTAGACTTGGTAGACTTTTTTTTGCAGTACCTCCACAAAATTAACCTCTCCTTACATAATTATAGCTTGTGTAAAAATCCTTGTAGTCAACCGTACAAGTACTGTAGTTTGCCAAGATTTTGTATGGCACCTGGCTGGCTAGTATTACCACTGTGTCTCTCTCATTTCTTACATTATACACACCATATTTTAACACTTGGGAATGAGGGAATGAGGGACACACATCATGCATACTTTACATTCAGGAACACTTTTCAAAAGGATGCAAGATATGCTTTTTTTTTTAGTCCTGATTCAACCATCCCATGCAATTTAAACTACCTAGGCTGTTCCCAAGAGTATTAATGATTGATTTGAACAGATTGTAAACACTTGTTAGTTAGTAAATTAAGTATTACTTACAAAATCAGCTAGACAACTTCAGACTTTCATTCATGACATCATCAAAAATAATCTCTCTAATATATGTAGATATACTGTATAAAAATCTTTGATGTCTACATGCACATTTTCTGTGGGATATTATTTTCTAAGCTTGCGTGACTACTGGAAGAAAAAGGTATGTACAGTACAGTTGCCAAAATGAATAACTTTACATGCTTTTACTTAGCAATGTGGCTTGATAAATCAGCATTGATGTGGCTAGCTTTGCTGTATAGCACTGTGACCCTGTCAATATTATATGTGTACTTTTAACATGAGTGATTATTATTTACTAAAAGTAGGTGGTGTCCCCATTGCCCGCCATTCTTGTGATGGTGCAGTCAGTCTGGTATCCCCTACAATACAGGGGGTGAGTAAGGGTTGAAGAGCCCACTCTCTAACAATGACCACACTAAAGGTTCATATAGCCTTGGAGCTGGACCCCTTGCCTGTCAGGGGTCCTGCACTGGTGTATGAGCCTCCCCACCCCTTGAAAAAAGGGAAATTGGGTATTAATGATGATGACAATTGTGGACAATAATTTTCATCCACATTGGGGTGACTCCTATTATACGTTTGACAACTTTCCCCTGTTCATTAGCTGAAGAACTTTCCAATGAGTAGGTTAAGTACCATCTTCTAATTTACTTCAATCAGCCACTCACTATTCAATACAATACAATCAAATGAGAATGTGAATATAATAGTCGGCAGATTCTTTCAATTATCCATATGTGTACAGTACTGAAACTAATGTCCATGACTGTACAGTATAGGCCTTACAATACATATCAAGTCTATCATATTATTCTAACCCACATTGTTAAGAGCTTTCATTAATTTTCAGCACATTTACATGATGAATATGGCCATGAAGAAAACTGAAGAGCCTTGGTACCAAGTCAAACCAGAGATGCAGAAACAACATAAGGTATGCCGAGTTAAAATATGCATTACCTTGACAGAATGGCTAAAGTACTACACCATATGAGGAAGAGTCGTTAAGCAGCAGCAAAACGTCATCAATACAATGGCTTCTCTTCATACGATATTGTTCTTTATCCATATGAGGGGTTTAGCAGCAGAGGGGTTTGCAGCAGTAGTTTTGAGTACACCATACATGAATGTTAAAGTCTGATAACACTCATTTAGCAAATATGTACACAAACCCACATTATTATTCACCAAACCATTGCTTATTTTATTCTCTATTTGCTTATGCATAAACAACTACACCATTTTTTAATCGTAAGCCCTTCTGCCGCTAGATGCCTCATGGTATGCTGAAGTTTTGCAAAACTAATGTGGTGGTTTAAGAATTACTCGAGTAAACATAAGTTTTTGTGCCTGATAAATTATTTCATACATGATAATATTTATTATGTAGAGGTGATTTTTAACTGAACTTTATATTTTTCACAGTTTTCATACATACTAGTTCTTATTATCTCTGTTGTTGTTGTTCCTAGTTAGTTTATCTCTAAAAGATATTAGTGCATGATGTAAGTTTAAGGGGAGATTCTTTTGTTGGTGATTTTGAAGGTCTCCAATTCGTCCAAACTGTGACATGAAACAGATCCCCTATTAGTACAGTTGAGGTTGTCTGTTTTCTATTATAGTTAGGAGGAATCGGTGGCCTTCCAATTTATCAACAAGAGAATATCCCCTTAACCTGTCTGTGAATAAGCAATGGTACTATGTACAGTTGGACACAGGAATTGTGCTACAGCCCAGGTGAAATATACTTGTCCCATTTGAGTAACCAGTGTCTATTATCAGGTACTGTAGTTGCTTTTTATTACCATCCTCAATACTGACTTCTGCCCCTGGTGTCTCCTATTTGGCACTAAGGAACTTGATATTGGGAGAAATTGACCATTTTTCACTTGGGCTATTCCTTGAATTCCTGTGTCCAACTGTACATGTATAGGAATAAATGAATGTGACATCACACTGATGAAATTAATAATAATAGGACCTTTCATGCACGACCACTACCCTCATAACAGATGTCAAAATTAGTTTAATCATTATAAAAAATTAATAACATATAGTATTATTATTACACTTGACAACCAAAAGTAAATGCCTGGGTTTAAGGATACACAGTATTGTAATATACTTTTTATTAATAACAGTATTGTAATATACTCTTTATTAATAATCTTTTCCAACCACATAAGTGTACAATTAATGTCAGGTCAAAAAACAACATAAGTATGATACGGTATTGTTAGATAATTTATATCTTAACAGTAACAAGGATGATGATATTACACTTAAATCTACTTTCCTAAATAACTTCATGTTGGTCACAGAGCTTTCATTACTTTGGTTAATGAAAGATATTAATTAATCTGAGTTGGGAAGCTCATCACATCCATACAGTTAATAAAAACTTATACTAAACATCATTTGGACGGTTTCTTAATGTAAGGCAAATGAATTAATCTACAATACAGTTGTAGTGTTATTAGTTAATGGCATTCATCCATTGTAAGTTTCCGAGATTCATTTTACAAATTATGATACAGTACTCAGAGAAAAATATAAAACAGTAATGTAGCTGCAATCCAGCCTTTTTACAAGATGGTTTAGTATCTTGTGTTATTTTCATAGTAACTACAGTAGTTAATCTCTCGTCAGGGAATTGTGGGGCTAATGATTGCTGCAAACTATGATAAGAAACATAATACCTGTACTGTACTCACATCCTGATCGTCTCCTTCCCAAATATAGCTTGCAGGAATCAGTATCCTTTTAACTCACTACAACAGATTACCGGTACGCTTAAATCATTTCAGGGATACTTTTGTGGAAATAATGTGTCTATTAAACTCACATCATATGTACAGTCGCGTGCACCAATCGGTATCCCCCCTCTTTTCTGAAGCCCATGGTCAGAGAAGAGCAGGGAATCGAACACATTATTGCAGATTACCTCCTTCTAGTGTGTTATGGACAGTATTGGTAGTTCAAGTGAATGCTTAATCATACATATCAACATCAATAGTCAGTGATATCACGCCAAACTGGCGATATGAAAGTTGTCGTTAGGCATGATAATACTGACTATTGATGTCGATATCTGTGATTAAACATTCACTTGAATTACCAATACCATCCATAACACAATAGAAGGAGGTAATCTGCAATAATGTGTTCGATTCCCTGCTCTCCTCTCACAATACATTCAGCCAATACGGGGGATACCGATTGGTGCACGCGACTGTACACATAAGTTGGCTCTATTTTATTATGTGTAAGAATGAGCCTAGTTGTTGTTCTAACAGTTGACAGATGATAAATTACATACAGTATGTTGTTTGGATAGAAACTAGTTCAGAATGCAACAATCTGGTCATATTAGCATCATTAAGTACATGAGACGGACACAAGTTTTTGTTGCAGACTGTACCGTCTATGTGCGTGTAAGAAAATGTGTGAGCAAATTGTCCTGATACAATAATTAATATGGCTGAAAATGGATGAATAAGAAAGTAAAACAGAAGCAAAATAAAATAACTTGTGGATAACAGTAATGAATGAAAGAGATTTACAAGGCAAGGAGTGTATGTTAGGGGAGATTCTCTTGTTGGTGAACACCAGAATCACCCCTTAAATGATTGGATGCTAAAATATTTCTAGGTGTTTACTGTATTGTAATACCATTAATCTTGTCTTATGTATACAAAAATATACCATAATATTTACCCTTTACTGCCAAGATAATTTCAATCTCTTAAATAAGGCAACACTGGACCTTTTATACTGTGGGAACCTTAAGCATGAGTTATAACTTACAAGGCAAACCACAAACCTTAAAACAACTGAATATTATAAACTTTACAGAATTTCGATGCTCCATGAATTCAATAAACACACAGCTATTGAGAACATCAATTTTGATAAAATTTGTAATACTTATGGAATGCAGAATTCAACAACAAAACTAAGAGCAGATTTTTTTTTTGTAATACTAACACAAAAACCTTTCTCATACTGAGCTGTACATATAAAAAATCAAATTTGTTTTAAAAGTGATCAAGTCGAGATACTTTAGGTATAAAAATAGCATACAGTATATGCATTCATCTCTTACATTATCAACCTACAACTTAAAGCTATGGTGGTGCTTCTTACAGATACTTGAGACCTTGGATCACAAACTTCCTTAGATCTATTGGTCGAAACTGGACGGAAAACAGTGCGTGTCTTGTACTTATATACGGCATTTCATTCTTTACATTCTAATACTAAAGCCAATATTGGTTTTAATTAAATATTTGCATATGCTAAGTTTTTGTTCTATGAACCATCTCCTAAACCATAATATATAAAAAGGTAATGATTTCTTCAACAACTGAAAGCTACTGATTCTTAGCACAAAACAGAACATAGGCTTTAGTAAACTAATGTTTTCTTTTCTTAAAACAGTTGGATGAATTGGTAGCCATTATTTCACACTAACATCTTACCTCCCTTATGAGTCAGTTCATGAGATACATTGGACAATGACAGCAAACATACTAGCCAAGGTGATGAGAATCATACTGGAGTGCAAGGTTGATGATCCCAGCTGTAAAGGAAATATATACCTTTTCAGTTATACAAGAAATATATATGTTGAAATTTACTGTACCACTTTTCCACAAATACTCATACAGTGTAAACACATACAAAAATTAAATTTAAGTCATACCGTAATGTAGTAGTTGCATCGCTCTCCCTTACAGCACTCGGCACAAGTCCAATCCTTCCACCAAATACGCAGACAGTTGGGCATATACTTGGTTATAGTATTTACACATTCTTCCCTTGTGGCACATCTCTTGCTAATGAAGTGTTGCATTGGAGCACCAATCTCCCAATAGGGTTTACCTGTGTTGTCAAAAACATGAAATGTGTTGCAATAACCTGGAATTTACTGGAAGAGCTAAGGCTCAGAGACAAAATATTATATCAAAGCTGGATTTTTATGATATATATCAAGGTTAAATACTTTCTTTTATTTCAGATTTTAACATTTACAGTACCAGTATTGTTAAATATGGAGCAAATGATTCATCCAAACTTTTCCAGACAACAGACCACCATTATTTTTGTTCACCAGAGGTCCTGTTTCCTGGCAAAATTTGGTAGAATCATGTACTGTAATAAAATTGTACAGCAATGACAATAATGTATTACTGCATACAGTATTTAACATTTGTCATGTGATACAAACATATGAAAAGGCAAACAAACTGCAGCTTGTTGTAGCATATATTATACTCACTTCCCCATTTAATCTCAGACAGACAGTATTCTTCACCATAGTCACAAGATGATATTGTGGTGGTACATTTTCCTGTGTTTTCATCTTGATCTTTACATACATAACAGTTCCGACCAACAACTGCAAAGAAAAAACAGAATAAATTAGTGCAGTGCTCTTCAACCTTTTTTTATATTGTCCACCGCTAGTTGTCATTTAGTCATTTTTGTCCACACCAATACAATTTCTTCTCAAAATCTCATGGATCAGATATTTTTATATATTTTATATTTTAACTCTAAAATTATGGAAGTAAAAAATTATATTTTTTCTATTTCTATAAAACAAATTTAATACGCTTCCATATTATTATGCATGTCAGGTAAACGGTAAACTCTAAAACAATATATAGTATTCAATATAAACAAGAGAAAATTTAGTATGTATTTTGTAATCCAGATCCAGACCACATGCTTAATCATACTGAAATAAAAGTAATATTGTATGTAATATAGACTATGATTTGTATTCCAGGAAACGGGCGATTGTCCATCAAGAAATAGAAATTGGGAACTTTGCTGCCGTTGGAATTTGTCCGTTATCAGCTTTCATCGAGGCATCATGAGAAAATCCAAATTTAGAATGGGATTCCATATCTTTGTATTTGCACAAACATGGTTGGGTATGTTTGTCGTCTCCCGTTTCACCATGCTGTACTATTACAAAAATAACGCCATTGGTTTCTTCCCCATTATATATACCTTCATGTAGACAATTTCATCCACCCACCTGTCCAACTTTCATTTAATTTTGTCCATCCAGGTTGAATTAGCAATGAATGTGTGTATTTTCATCTATTTTGAACGATTTTGACACTTATTACCTATCAAAATAATTCAAACCAGAGCAAAAATACACTTGAAACATACATTGCTTAACTAGGGATGTGAATTGTCCGATAAGTTAGTATAATTATACAGAATAATTTAAAAGGGTGTGGCTGGGGTCGAAGGGGCGCCCAAACCCTCAAAGTACTCCCCCACATCACTACACAATACCATCCCCTTACGACTTAATATATATAGTTATCTCCAACTACAATTGTACCTATTAAACCACATGAGCATATAAGTAATTAAAGTCCTATTGTCCTTACCAGACGATATAACCACAAACAAGACGTAGGAGAAAATTATTTTGGCCATTTTTCTTGTACAATGTCTAAATATTTACACTTTTTTTTCTATTGGTATATATTCTTTAATGCAGCCACTTTATAATGTATGTCTTGATACAGTGTAGGCTTCAAAATTAGTTGGATAATTTAAAAAATAAATAACGAATGTCCCATAGACTGGCATTCATTTGTTTACTGAATACTGATTGTTGACTCACATCCAGCGACTACTTCTACCAACGAATGATTTCATTTTAACTCATAACAAAACAAATATCACTTTATAAGTAGGATTTTATTACTAATCGGAATATTTACAGATTTATTAATAAACAATGAAAGAAATGCCTTTAACATTATTCCAATAATCATATTACATATATATAAACTGACAAAAACAAATCGTTCGTTATAAGCGTTTAGTTTACAAGACCCTTTTAGCCAAAGTTGCCAGTGCAGCTTGAACTCCTTGGGAAATTTTCCCAAAATCTTGGAATTTGGAACAACACCTTGGGATTTGGACAAATTTCTTGGGATTTCTTGTCACCTAGACAAGCCGACTGATGATATTATACCTCCGAGGCCATGACTGCTGCTGGACATAATGAGCGTGATGGGAGGATTTTTGAAAATATTGTATTTGAGTAAAGAAAATGCCAATAACATTCCTGAGAAATCATGTTTCTAATGCCAGCAGGGTACGATATACATTTATGTATAAGAATGTAGTTCATTTATTTACATAAACGAAAATATATCCTGCAGCTGAAGTAAAGTTTGATTGAATGAATCTTGAGAATTCTTGGGATTTCTTGGAGAGCAATATTGGGAATTTCATAAATTTCTGCTGGCAACTGTGCTTGTATCGCCACACGCCACACCTTGGACGAGTCCAAAATGATGTGGAGGGGAGTTATCAATATATATATATATATATATATATATATATATATATATATATATATATATATATATATATATATATATATATATATATATTCTAATTTAATTACTCGTGTTGTGGGCTTTTGCATGCATGAATTTCTCGTTACAAGTGCACAAAAAATATAATTTTGTGCATTCTTTTATATGTAGTACTGTACATGCGTGTGTATAAAATATCATGCATTAAATATTAACGGGATTTTATAGGAATGCGTATGTTGCTTTAAATAATTCCGATACACAAAACTAGAAGATTTCTGAATGAAAATCTTTATTTAAATATTTGGCAGTAGTGACGGACTGAGATATCTGTACAGTGGTGCCATATTAACTGATTGTAGGAAGTTATTTGGTTATCTAGTTACTTACAAGTCTATAACAAGTTTATAAATCGTATATATATTACATATGTGATGCATTTTATTACTCAACTTTCCTAAAATTTAATGGTTAGGATAAATAAATATGTTGCAGATTCATTCTTGGGCTATATTTTGAGGAGTTTGTACATGGATGGCACAATATTTGGGTAGGAAACATATTGTTAGTATTAATTATTTGCTGGGACAATGGAAACCTAATAAAATAGTTAATTAAAGGAGGATAAATGAGGAATGCGAGATGTGGCACCACCGAAAAATCGCCACGCCTGGTCTTGTCCCATTTGCTGGAGCCTGGCCATGATTTTACCACAACATAACAACTGTTCCCTTTTACATTAATACAACACCAGGTATCAAAATCTTTCACACTTTCCGAGAGCCTGATTGATTTAAACACAAGCACAGCATCAAATAGCCATAAAAAAACACCCATCGGCAAAGACACGAGGCACAAAAATATCAAAATGGACAGGAAAGGACCCAAATAAGTGGCTGGACGAAACGCAACAGATGGAAAAGTGAACCAAAGCAAGTGAGACTGGACCTTGGTGGGTGTACTAAGGCTAGGCTGGACCAATACGAAGCAGCGGCAGCGTTCATTGGGGTGTCACACTACCAATCATCGCAAACTACTCCCTAATACCCAATGTAAGCCCACAAATTATACTCTATTGCTTCTTCCCGCTCACACGTTTGATTGGGATTGGATGGGGGGTAAATGAAATGAACAGGGGGCAATCCTATTTAATGGCAAAAAATAAAACACGGGCAACAAGGATTTTGAGGACAAAGAAAAAGGAAGGAAGCCATGTTGAGGTGTAGTTATGTTAGTTAGATGAGGAAGTGTGTTATTATTATTTTTATTATTATTTTTGTTTGTTATGATGTTGTTGGTCAGTTATAGATCACTACCGGTAACTTATTTGTATATATGTGTATTATTGGATGTGTATGTGTTTGTATTATTACATGTGTGTGTTTATGTGTGTTTTATTGGATGTGTTTGCGTGGCCATGGATCAGCTACTGTTTACATGACTGTGTGTGTGTGTGTGGTGATAATATTATAGCTAACGTTATACATAAATTTTAACAATATCTGAAATATACAATATATATATATAAGATAGGCCCCTCGATATCCTATGAATTAATTTAGCACGTTAATTTTGACACATAGGCTCAATAAATAATTTAGTGTGTCGGGTAATGAATAACAAACCTGGGAAAACCAACATTTTTATTTTGGTGGTCTTCAATGAGGGACAGCATAAAATCAAGTGATGGATAAAAGTATCTTATGTCAAGGGCCTACAATAATTAGTCCAGTTAACATTTTTGGAATTTATTGAAAGAATTACCGTTTTGTAGCAGTGTTGCTAGATCTGGCCATGTCCCAGTATTTTGGGTATTTATTGAAAGAATTACCCTTATGTAGCAATGTTGTCAAATCCGGATAGGTCCCAGTATTTTGCCCCGGTCATTTCCTGTACTTTATCACGGTTATTTCCCGGTAGTTTGCCCAGGTTAGGTGCCGGTAGTTTGCCCAGGTTCGGTCCCGGTAGTCTGATGTTGTCTAGATTAGGTGAGGTCAAGCTAATTTCAAAATGCCCCATTTGAATATGACCTATCCTGGAAAGGGGGCTTTTGCGGAGGAAATGCTATAGAAGAAAATAGTCTTAGAATCGCCTAAATAAGTGGGTAATGAAGGTAGAAAAACCGTACGCAATAATGGTATTCATTCAATATTTACCGTGGTTTCATTACATAAATATCTAAGTTAGGTTGTTTTAATGTGTGGTTGTTTGTTGATGACAGAGTTTCATCAGGATAATAATAATTATAGCTTATGAATAATTATCATTAGTTACCAGAGCTTGAGGTAAATCTGGAAACATTATTTGGAAAATGTCCCTATCCCTGTATTTCATTTCTATCGTTCCGAAATCATATTTTTTAGTCTGTTTTCTGTTGTGCAAATCATGGCATATGTACACAGGCAGTTATTGGGTAAATTCCTGGAGCTCCGACGATATTTCTAATATACGGGTAATTTCATCAGGTTTTGTATATGTTATTAGACTTAAACTAACCTGAGTACTGTAGACCCTTGTATGGGCCAAAATAAATACATTTTTGTATCCACCATTTCATTTTACACTCTGTCACGTCACTCCTTGAAGACCACTAAATGTTTGCCCAGGCTTTTGTTATTCATTACCATACTGATTAAGTTATTTACTGAAAATATACAAGCAAATATTCATTGTATATGGAGGGTCTACTCTACTAAAATTTTCCGAGACTAGTGTACCTGGTACGTCATAAATACTGTGGACAGTTGACAATCCTGTCTAGAGTGAAGTGTCAAATCCTCATGTATATTGGTAGGGTTATACAGAGGGATAACCCAAAGAATCTTTTGTATGTAGCACATTTTGGGCTTGTGAATATCCCCTTGTTTTTGTTGAATGTTTTTATTCCTTTTTAGTGGTGTGTGTGGTGAGGTAGAGGAGGCAGGGAGATAACAGGATGCAGGCAGTGCAACAGGCAGCCACCCAGGTAAAGTACTTGCTTTTAATTCTTATGAATTAAATATCTGGATTTCACTTCGTATTACTATCTAAAATACCAAATATTATGTGAAAAACACTACATTAAAAAGGAAAAACAAACATGATCAGATTCTCATTAATAAAATGTTTCATATGTGAGATCACGGCAACATCATTTGACAAATAGTAGGGCAACTATGGTTATTTGTAACATTGCATTTTATTCAACCATCAGTTATCAAGTAGGCCTAGAGAGAGAAGAGGAGACCTTAATTTAATAAGATTTATGGCTCAAAACCATAAAAATATTCTTTTTCAGTAGAGCAAATAGTTACCAGTACTTTGTCATAGTGTGTCTATAATTTTTTAGTTTTTCAGTTCATATTTTTATGATACAATGACTATGCTGTATATTGTTATGTTTGTACTATACCATTATGGAGTATACTGTATCATGTTTTTTTCAGCAGGGTGCACATATCATACATGCTGCAGGGGGTCAATTGATGCTTCAAACAGTGGGTGGTTCAGGGTCCATCCAAGTAGCCCCAACAGGTGGTACACAACAACTCCAGCAAATACAAGTTGTCCCAGCATCAGGGATACAGGTGGGTTAAGGAGAAATTCTCTTATTGGCAAATTGGAAAGCTCCTAATTTCTCCTAAATATGTCAGAAAACAGACTCCCTCAATGGTACCAATAGGGACTCTGTTTTGTGGCATAGTTGGAAAAATCAGAATCAGCGACCTTCCAATTCACCAAGAAAAGAATCTCCCGTTAATGTCTGTACAAATATCTGTACATAAAGTTGTCAGGGTTTGTTTTCATCTTTCCAAAATGCACTTACTGATATCAGATAAAAACATATATTGTATTGTGGCACATATGACACTTTCACTTGATATCACAAGGGACAAGGGAAAGCTGTATTGTTATGTTCCATAACTATACAACTGTAGGTATTGGTACACAATAGTTAAACATAATATGTGATATATTTTATTTGTTAATTACATTTGTATTGATGGGTTTACAGGGTGGAAACCATGTAGTAACAATACCAGCTGGCTCAGCACAACAAGCACAAATAATTCAAACCTCTGATGGACAAGCCTTGGTATACCCCATACAAGTTGACTCCCAGGGGAATATTATCCAACAACAGCCAACAGGTAAGAGGTGTAAAGGGGGTATCACACTAGCACCACTTACAAGGTTTTCGTGGGACTGGTGGAATAAGGTACCAGAACGGTTGGGCAGTATCTATCACACTACCGAGGGCTGATCCTTTGTGTGTACAGTAGAACACTGAACGTGGCATAGCAGTTGAGTCACACCACCACTACCACAAAACGTAAACAACAACATGAATCTTGTGGATGATAATGACCAATTTGTGGCTGCATTGGTCCTTGTAATTAATATTATTGAAGAAGAAAAGAGGAAAGACTACCATAGGCTTGATTTGTTGTCCATGTTTGTATTCAATGAACACTACACGTGTACCCGTCTCTACTAGATGTAAACACAGTAAAATATCAACATCGTATTTTCTACTTTAAGTGGGTTTTTTGTTTGTTTTTTTCGAAAATATTTGTATTGCAAAAATGTTTTCTGATATTAATCCACCTTTTTTGCTTAGAATTAATTTATATAAATACATTATTTATTGACTTGATTCTGTATACGCGGAATGGTCTTGGCTAGAGATCCATTCCATCTTTGTCCCGCGAATGCCGCTGCGTTCCACAGAATGTTATTCCACCAGTCCCACGAAAACCTTGCACGCAGAGCTAGTGTAATACCCCCTTAAGGGGTCTCAACATGGTTTCAACACAGACTATGTCAGTAAATATTCTTGACAGTGTGTTACCATAACCTAACATAACCAAGAAACAAATGCACATATATATACATGATAATAATATAATGTTAAATCTATGTGATAGTCACAATATCTATGTCATGTGATTATTAACGATTGAAAGCTGTAGAATATAACCTGTTTAATGATGTCGACAATAGTAGAGAAAATATAGCTTTTCACTTACTTCTGTTTTTGGGCCTTATGCAAGAATATCCGTGGTGGTGTTGATGGCGGCGTACCTGTACGGTGACTCTTATTTGTTTATGGAATAATCGTATCTGTACCACAATCGTCAACACCACAAAATATTCTTGCACATGAACCACTGTACTACTATCTTAGAGTTTCTAGTCACCTGGTGTTTGAGTAAAATATGTGTATTACTGGATATTGGGATTGATATACAGTAATTGACTTTCAGTTTTGAACATGCATCACAAGTTAGATTTTGAAATGGATTATTCATTGTATGTAAAAGGTCAATTTCATTCTACCTGTCACTTACCTAACTTCATTAGGGATGTCTCATTAACAGTACAGTACACTTGGCATGTATTCAATTTGTAGTTCTCTTATCTGTTACTTGTTATTGGGATGTGTATGGATTTTCTTAATGCAAATCGTACACTAATTATTTTTATGTTTTTTTGAAGTTTTGAATGTTTCAGGGAACCTGATTCAATTGGCCAGTTCATCCCAGGCTGGTACTGTACAACAAAACCAGCCAAGCCAAGCAGCAGCAGCAGCAGTACAAACTGCTGCTCAGACCACACAGAATTCTCAAAACAACCTTGCTAATGTTGTCATGGTGAGTGACATGGAAGTGTATTTGAAAAATGTTTAACATGTACACCGGTAAACCACAATCCCTAGTCCACCTGAGTTGAAGCCCGAGATCTGAAGCAGGCGGTTTCTGAACGACAGCCCACCCAAACATCATGAAGTCACATAAGCATAATTTGAACCAGTGGGTGGGCTGTTGTCTAGAGTCCGCCTGCTCCAGATCTCGGGCTTCAACTCAGGTAAGCTAGGGATTGTGGATTGCAAGTGTACTTTGTTGGTATATGCCTATAGGTAGTATATAATCCAGGGTTATATGTCTTGGCCTTGGTGATTATAATGAGTAAGAAATCTCAGCATGCAGTACTGTACTTAGAATTAATGTTGCTTCTCACCATTACTGAATATTCATTGACCAACAGTTTCCATAACTTTGCACATGCAACATAGACTTCATACACTGCAGACCTACACTCTTATAATATTCCACATAATAAGTCTAGTCTTACTGAGTCAATAAACACTAAGCTATACACTCCTGTCTTTCCCATGAATTAGGTTGGTAATGGGGGAGTGGCACAGCTGCAACGGATACCCTTGCCTGGGCCAGAGTTGTTGGAGGAAGAACCGTTATATGTCAATGCCAAACAATACCACCGCATCCTCAAACGACGCCAAGCCCGAGCCAAGCTAGAGGGTGATGGTCGGATACCCAAGGAACGCAGAGTTAGTATGACACACTTTCCATGCAGTTTTTAAGTGTTGGTAAATCTGGAGCTAGTAATTCCTCCAAACTGTTCAAGCAATAAACAACCAGTATTTTTGTTAATCAGGTCCTGTTTCCTGTTATAATTGTATATTATTACATTTACCTACATTATTACAATTTCCTATCTGAAGCTCTCTTTCTGTGGGCCATATTCATATGTTCTTGCATATGGCCAAACCATTTTAGTATGTTTCCTCTTAGTATATCTCTCATCCTCACAGTACATTTCCAGTCCCGACCAAATGCAATAAATAAATTAAAAAATTCCTTCTTCCCTACAGAAATACCTACATGAATCCAGACATCGACACGCCATGAACAGGTTAAGAGGAGAAGGAGGCAGATTCCACAAGGGCCAGTAAGTAATATGAAGTAATTTGTTGTGAGGGTGTGTATATGTGTATATAAGAAATCCATTTATACTGGTTGGTAGTTGATGCAAGTTGACATAATTGAAGCAAAGGGAGATACTTTGCCCCTGAAGTTCTGTGAAAAAATTATACTTTGCATCATTACAGAAGGGTACAGCACACTCTTACTGGAAATTCTTTTGTTGGTGAATTGGAAGGTCTCTGATTCCTCTAAACTAAGACATAAAACTGATACCCAATTAGTACCATTGAGGGCGTCTGTTTTCTGGCATAGTTTGGAGGAATCGGTAGCTTCCCCATTTACCAACAAAAGAATCTCCCCTTAATTAGTGTGTGTACTGTATGATGTATGAATTGATATGCTACAAATTGTTTCAGTCAGATCTAGCCTCAGCTTTCTTTATAAGTAACAGTCTAAAATATGAAGTTATTACTTCAGTTTTGGAGATTACTGTTGTCCTAGTACAATTCTGTAGTGTACTGGAAAATTCAGACAAAATGAAACCGCTACTAGATTTTGACCATTTATTGCATTTAGCTCTAAGGTTTATATAATATGTAAATGTATAAGTACAATACAGTATTGTATGCACAGTAAAATGTTAATTTAGAAGGAATTAGTACTCTGATCCTGACCAGTTTACTTGTATATATTATATATTGTACTATATATATATACCTGTACAGTACCGATACCTGTAATTGTAAGTGCTGTAGGTACTCTGAAATGCCCATATTCTTGTTTCTGTTTGTAGTTGTTTAAAAACTTATCTGTAGACATTTACAATCAAATTATTGTGATAACTGCACCCTATGTGGAAGATTTTCATCATCTTTATTTGCCAAATATGTGCCAGCTATCAGGAGAGACCTAGCTCATGGTTTTGGCGGTGGAGAATTTTCCTTTCATCTTATCCTCCTTTCTACCATCATTACTGAGTCAGTACAGTGTACAGTACTCCCTCCCTCTTTCTCCTTGCCATATTTCTCTCATATATGCAATCATATATCATTCATAATATTATTACCTCCTGAGAACTGTAATCAATTTTTTTTTTTTTTTTTTTTTTTTTTTTAAGTGCATGTATGTGTACAGTAAAATGCATAATATTGTACTGTCTAGCTGTAATGTTCACATTTTTGTCCTATATTATTCCACTAAGGGATGTACTGTAGGGGTATAAGGTTGGGCTAACTTAGTTATATCATTAAATGGAAAGTATCTATCCCATTCCCAGCTGTGGCATGACATTAGTAATGAAGATAGACATTTGCACCGGATAGGGCTTACGTGAAGTCAGAGATATGCAGTGGACATGTTCATAGATCTCTTTTTTATAAAACTAATAACAGAAACGAGTAACATAGGCTCCTTACATTTAAATTATAATTTAATACTGTATTTTTATTTTCTGTTTGGCAGAGAGGACATGATGGACAATTTAGGACAACTTGGTTTACAGGTGAGTTTAGTAATACAATATTCATATTGGCAGAAATAAATGTTTGGTGCTTCACTATGTAGAAACTATTTGACATAAGAGATAGGGAATAGCAGACTCTGATGTGTAAAGTCAAACACTTCAAATCTTTAATGACAAAATCAGCTTAGGTGAGAGTTGAAAAATTAGGATTGATTTGCATGTGAGTGATTAGGAAGGTGGAAAATTGTTGTATCCTGGATTAAGGGGAGTTTGTCTTGTTGGTAAATTGGGAGGCTACTAATTCCGACTAACTTAACCAGAAAACAGACACCCTCAATAGTACAAATAGGGGATCTGTTTTGTGGCAAAGTTTGGAGGAATCAGGGTTCTTCCATTTCACCTATAAAAGAATCTCCTCGTAAGATATGCTGGCCAAGATAAAGCAATAACAACTTCTCTATCATTGGGAATGTGTGTTGCATGATATAATGTATTGTGAAGGTATTTATGGGAAGAGATAATGCTGGTATAAGATGTATATATATATTATGTAAATGGAGTTAGCTTCATATCCCAACTGTAGAAGATTAATAGAAATGTTTCCAACAACTAAATTCTGAGAAAGACATAAAAATAGAGACAATTCATGGAGTCTCCTTAAATCTTGTCAGTCTACCCCCTTATATAAAGTGCACTGTACAGTACTAGAAATTTGATTTGGAAAAAAAGGACACAATAGATTTCATAATGTCATCAGATTCCCTTGTTTCATTGAATAGTTTATTAGAATTAAGGTATTTCTGACATTCTTTTCTTCTTTTTTTTTAATACTGTACTATATTTTGTCTTCTTCAGAATGGTAGCATGGATGAACTGATCACTGATGGTGTATCATCGCGTATTACAGACACAAAAGTTTTCGTCAGCTGAGGCATTATTAAGTGCTCAGGTAAGGTGTTTGGTTTTCATTAAAATCAGCCATTTTTATTCTGCTCTTAAACAGTTATTTTTTAATCATCTGTCTGCAGCTTACCTATAATCATGGTAAATGAAATACACTACCTCATTTGCTAAAATGCCATCTCATTGTTTAAGATACATTTACTGTTTATTTCGTCTTGCAGGGAATCAGGGAATAGTACATAGAAGCTGAGAGATTGTCAAGATTGATTATACTGTTCCTTGAAGCAGTTGTTCTTACCTGATGCATCTCCATTTATTTTTCAACACAAGGTATAAGTATGATCAGTACAGTACAAGGTAATTTGTTTACTTTATATACTGTACTCATAATATAAAGTGAAGTGTGATGAAAGTCTGTGGTATTATAAAAACTTAAGAAAGTACTGGATCTTCCAACCAAATTATCTACAGTTCCACCTTTCCTTCTTTTTGCTTTTGTGCTTTGTTGTTCCTCCTCTTAATCTTCTCTTTCCATTGCAATGTCAGTGTCCTACTTCTAGCCTTATAAGGGCCTGGGAACAGTAATTTGTGTCAATAACCCAGTACAAAACCCATCATTAAGTTCAGTACTTTGCCACTAGGAAGTATGTCAGGAAAGAGAACCAGATTAACATAATGATGGTAAGCTCATGTCTTGGGTTAATTCATTCATATGGATTGACATCTTGTTCCTCAAAACTCCCTTTAAAAGGAAATTCTCATGGTAAACTGGAAGGTCTCTGATTCCTCTAAACTGTGCCACAAAATAGATCCCATATTAGAACCATTGAGGGCATCTGTTTTCTGTTATAGTTGTAGTTGGGAGGAGTTGATAATTTTCCAATTCACCAACAAAAGAATCTCCCATTAACATTATATTCAAATCTCAATGAGGCTTCTTGGTGACTGTACAGAGAAATTTTACTGTTTCTTTTTCATATCAGTTGTATCTGAAATTGTAGTTACTTTGGACATTCAGGATTACCTTTATGTCTCGGAAATTAACTTTAGGAGCTGCAAGAATGATAGCTTCTGATCTCTTCATGACAATATGCACTTAACAAAGCATATCAAAATCACAAACATTGCTTCGTAGGTTTATAGAACTCTATTCTTTATCCACAAAACGGAAAAGGACACAAATTGACAATGATATGCTATGAAGGTTAAGTTTCTGCTTGTTACGACCATTTTATCTGTATGTACTTATGTTAGGAAATTCCATTATTGATATGAACATGGTAAAGTGGATAGATGTACAGTTGGCTACAGGAATTCTTACACTGGCTATATGGAGAGAGGCGGTCATATGATATTGTGGAAATACTGCAATGAATGGTCTGCCAAAAGAACAAGCCTAATAATAATGTTATATCGCAGGTATGTAGTCTTACATTTTCTATATGTTGTAAACCCTCGAAAACAACTGCGTGTACAGTATACAAATTCTTGTGGCCAATAGTACATCTGTAGCCATATAAATGGCTTTATAGTACAGTACTGTATATTAAAAAAGTACAAATCTAATTGCAAGCTTTTACGCTGATGCTTATATCTCTACATTGAGATCATACCGAGGAGTTTAATTTCTGTGGTGAATAGACTCGATTCTAAGGTCTCGCAAGAAGTAATTTATTTTAAGCAGTGAACCTTCCCTTTGAAACTATCTTATGTTGTTTGCATGTATCTGTTGGCTCTCTAATACTCTTATACTACATTTTTCAAGTTTTAGTTTATATATTATTTGCTAATACTGTATATCACTCTGCTTCTAGTACCAGATGTTACAAATTGTTAGTAAATAATTTTCATTCTTGCTAAACTGGACAGTATCTAGAACTTTATTACATGGAAATGAAAGTACAGATAAAACATGCATTGGTTGCTTATTAATTATTCAGGAGGGATTATATTTTTTGTGTAAATGTAGCCACTACCCATACATACACATGTTTATGAAATCAATACTTAAAATGTACAGTGTTCAATATTTTTACCACTTATTAAAATTTCAGTATAGACTGTATAGTTAATTAAACACAAATGAAATTTTTGAATTGGTCTGATTGAAACATGTGTTCCCTAAAGAATCTCATATTGATACTAAAGTGTATATTCTTGCTTTGAACAAATTCCATCAATAAAGGAATATTTTTTTTTTTTTATAAAGGTTGTTGAATATGATGCACAATAAAATTTGATTGTGTATTGGAGTTACTTTACCACACTAACATATTGTACACACACTTTGCCTTACAAATAAATAAATGTAAATAGTGCATGGAATTGAGTGACCTGGCAGCTTTCCACTTATCACCTTCCATCTATCCCAGCTACACCATCAGCATACCAACAACAACTGCATATGATATACTCCTCCCTTATCTTTGTATTTATAGCATTTATTTACTTACTGTAATTTATTTTTCTGTATTAACTTATTTTTTTTATATCATGTTTTTTTTAGCAACAAGGCAGTTGTTACACAGCCAACATTGTTATCCATAGTGCATTGGAGTTTCTGTCTTGCCATCATCCACCAAATCAATATCCAAATGGTCGTACTGTACTGTACTTAAATCATGTTTTTTATTGACTGTACTGTAGTGTAATTCCTTTTGCAAATTCGTCTCTTTATTTTTTCATGTATGATTACTGTACAGTATATGGAATATGTATATTACATTATGTTATGAACAAATACTGTGAAAGATCATTGAACCTGTCATATTGACAGTTTTAAACCACTATGTATGAGTGGAATGTTTTGATGAACTAGAAGGCTGAGGAATGTAAGGTACTATGTTTAATTATATTGTTTGGAAGAATTGGTAAATTACAAATTTACTTAAGTGGTATTATGCCCATAACAGGATATACTGTATGTAGATCTAGATATAAACAATTTCTTTGTCTCATTATCTTCATCGAATACTATATCCGTCCAACAGTATTGCCATTTCTGACGCTGTACTGATAAAACATTTTAACTTATTCAGATATTCTACATGTAAATTAATAAGTGATGACTATTCCTACTTTGAAATTTCTCTACAATAGTTTTATTCTATACAGTATTTGTAAAAGTAACACTATGCAAATAATGTAAATACATTTACTATATTTTATTATTTTGAAACACTTGTAAAAATTAACCATATTTAATATACACTTTACAGTTGAATATCATTCTCTTTAACACTTCCAAGATGGTTTAATTAAGTGGAGTCACAAGCCATTATATTTGTGCAATTTATTCAGTAAAGACTCAACATATCAAACTAATTTAGGAGAGGTGCAAGTCAATACAGCCGACTGTGTGCCACATGAACTACAAAACAATGAAAATTAAACACATACAGTAGTTTACAAGACAATACTTCATGGTCTTGGTGATGAATGATCATTTACTTCTTGTTTATATTACTGAGCTGTAAAATGTGTCATACCGGTATGCCAACCTGTAACCATGTAAGACTCCTTCACTATATGGTGAGGATACATTCATATGCAGCTTCATTATGAGTTTGTATATTTTCACCTTTAATCTAGTTAATATGGTTTCTTTGACTGTCATACCAACTGAAATATCTACCGTCATTGCCTGTTCACCATTACTCCAGTCATACCTTGATAGGTACTGGACTGTATATGTTATTACTTATATCCATATTAATATTAAATACTTAGGCAATAACTGAAATATTAACTGTGAAAGTGACTCACTTCTACCTCTCCAAACTAAATTAAAAAATTATCAATTATATTTTGAACCTTGAGATTGTATAACCAGAATGAGAAGTTGAAGAGTTTGGATTGTTGTATCAACAACATGGTATACTAAACCAACAGGTAGTGATGGAGTCCTGAATTCTTATGACCCAGAAGTTCTGTATTGAATTAGTATATCACATAAACCATTGTACAGTACAAAATGGATAACTTGCATGAACTCCACTTGAGCTGTTGGCTACAAAATCATTGAATACAACTGTACAAATACTGTAGTACATTAAAACTTAGGTTCTTTTCACAAATGCAGTACAGTGGTGGCAATGGAAACCTTTGTAGCAATGTAAATCAGTAAAACTTTAAAACATCTTGCCAACATCATGGTGGATGCAGGGTGCTTTTGAGTGGTGGTGTGGTTGGGGTGGATTGTACTTCATGCCTTGCAAGGTGAAACATTTGATGCTGAAAAGTACCTGAACATGTTGAAAGTACACACGTTAGAATTCTTAAAATGCCTAAGGGTAAACTATCTTTTTTGCGAATTGAAAGGTCTGATTCCTCCAAACTATGCCAGGAAACAGACAACCCTAATGTTTCCTTAAATGAAGACCTGTTTCGTGGCCTAGTTTGGAGGAATCGGTAGCCCACCAAATTACTCCCGAAAGAATCCCCCGTTAATTAATTAAACACTTCCATGATGCAAATAGTTCCATTGCCACCACTACTGTACAGTATGTAATTCATGTACTGTACTCTAAAGCTGTCATATCTCGTTACTTTACTTCATTGTACTCTTGTAGTTTATAATGATATCCACATAATATTATGTCTTTTGCATACTTGGTCATACAATAATAATAATTACTATTTATAAAGACTGTACAAAGTATACAGTCATTTTGTATATAAGACCATAATAAATTTTTGCAAAATTGTGTTATTGGGATTTTATAATAAATATAAAGATATTGTACAATTGTTTGTATTACCTTACTCGTGCTTACTTTTATATTAACACTTAGAAAAAGTACTCAAGAATGAAATATTTGATTGATTTACCAAGGGAAACCACACTGAGAAAACTATTATTAAAGTATAAATAGGAATGTATGAAGTGTAGAGTAGCTTGCATGTACAGCCGGCATCATAAATTCACATTCATATGTACTAAATAATCATAATATGACTATATAGTTGCATTCTGAAACAGTTTCTATTCTAACAACACGTGTAATTTACCACATGAGAAGTGTATCTGTCACCTCTGCATTCGAATTGTGTTACATCGCTATAGCTCGTACATACACAGGTGGAAATGAAGGGAACTTATGCTGCCGACTGTACTATAGCCTATCGTTTACTTCAGACAGGTGAGATACTGTACGGCCCGAGAAATATGTGTGTGTGTCCTAGCCAAAGTTTTTCAGTTATACATGGTTTGACTTGCTCATAGGCCGTGCTAATAGTACTGTTTAATATTATTTTACAAACACATGCTAAATCACACATTTTAATCGTTTTTCCCTGATCTGCAGTTTCTCAGTTTCAACAAGGTGTTCTTCAAGTTTGCATGTTAATTTAATTAATTACTACAATAATCAAATTTCTTATGGATTATTTCCTATACGCATAATTATTTCAAAGTGTATGGCGGTAAATTATGATAAAAATAAGTTTATAAAACTTTCAGAACTAGTCAAGATAATAATTCCCAGACCCGCCTCTTCATGACGTAATATATAAGTTTTCAAATAGAAATAAAAAAAGAATCGGAATCTAATAATTGAACCTATTGGAGCAAACAAATTATCTTTGATTCTATATTTGTAATATTGGATTCTTCTTGGTGATACTCCTTTGTAACATCTACATTCCTTGTAGTGTTTATGTCAAATTTCTCAAGGAAGTCAGAGCAGTATTGCCAAAAATAAAATAAATTACTTAGACATGGAGAATTAGAGGTACCAATGGGAAATTTATATAAGGATTGTTCAGGTGTAAATAGGGAAATTTCTACCAGTCTACATATATATAAAGATGGTAAATATACGAATATCTTCAGAAGTAAACACAGGGATTTATTGAGGTAAAGGGAAATTCTGATGTTGAAGTTGAGGGAATTTCGTCAATCAGAGTTGGCAACACTGAGTGAGGGAATGATGTGTGTCAGGGGAAGGGAGGAGGTAACGAGAAATAATTTATAATGGTGATTAATATATTATAATGATTCCCTGGAGGTAGTAAAGAGAGAAGAGGAGAGTGAAGGGTAATAAACACCATAAGCACACCCTTGTTTCACCTCAAGACACACATACAGGTAAAATACATAAAAGGCTTCCCTTCCTTCGGTTACTTCTACTTGCCATCATTCATTTTAACTAACTTAACCACAAATTATTCCTTACAGTCGTATTCATATTAACTATCCATTAACTTACTCATTTCAGTCGTGTTCATTTTAACTAACTACAAACTTACTCTTTACAGTCATATTCATTTTAACCCGTATTAGTTAAACATGTAGCAGCTACTGTAACTTATTCATATGCCAAATACTTATATATTATTATTATTATTATCAGCTTGCAATATGAATGTAAATATCAGCTAATTTTGTTTTTTAAGTAGAAGTGAGTGAGACTCGGGATTTCCAGTTTTCAACCAGGATTGATATATAAAATAAAATAAGGTAAATTTTTACAAGTTCCCACAACAGGATTTCACTGGAAAAAAAATATTGGAATATTTTTACAAGTTGCCACAACTCCATTTCGAAAATTTTACTATTACCAGTGTTTATATTTCTCTATTACAATCAACTTTTCTATATACCATTTCTTCTGTAAATGCTGCATAACAGTAGTTACCTCTTATAGTTAGGTCCCGGTAGTGTGTCCCAGTCCAGATTAGGTTAGGTCAGGTCAGGTGAGGTCTGACTAATTTCTACTGTATATTCTTTCCTGCTCAGGTCTTGGTAGTCTGCCCTGGTTAGGTCCATGTAGTCTGCCCCAGTTAGGTCCCGGTAGTCACACTAAATCCTTCTAGGAAATATATATTTTTTTTCAGTGAAATCCTGTTGTGGCAACTTGTAAAAATTTACCCTTATTTTTGGTATAATAAGCATATAGAAAATTTCAGCTGTTCAGAGCCTAAGTTCAGAGTTTTCCTGCCATTGTAAACATTGGACAGTCCCGGTAGTCTGCCTGTGTTAGGTCCCAGTAGTTTGCCCAGGTTAGGTCCTGGTAGTCTGCCCATGTTAGGTCCCAATAGTCTGCCCAGGTTAGGTCCTGGTAGTCTGCCTTGGTCCTGGTTAGGTTAGGTTAGGTCAAGTAAAGGTAAAAAAAGTTATCCACAATATTATGGGCAACAATCAATAGAACAAGTAAAAATATGCATAAAAATGTATAAAGTGTGGGAACGATCCAGATGGACCTCTTATGCAGAATTACCAAAAGCCTTGTGAACAATGGAGAAAAAGGGACAGACACCAAGAAATTTTTGAATGATTATTATAATGATACAGTGAAAATGTAAAGTGTTATATATATTACACCCGGAAAACTCAAACAGAAATGAAATCTTATAACCGCTTGAATGGAGGTTAGAAGCTTTTTTTCTGGCATGTCTCAATTTTTAATGGAGATATTTCAATTAGTAACTACAAATACAAATAAACAGTTAATGTAAAGACTGAGACACTTAGCTGCTTATTTCTGGGAAAATTAATTTAATCTTTGGAGGGAATTTGAGGTTGATGGTCAGTTTTACAAGAACATATTTCTCTTTTTCAGAGAGTGAAGATGAAGGCAATTATTGATAATGTTGAGTGCCAAAGGGACTCTCCTAGATTTCGGTAAGTGTTGCTTCACAATTCTAATCCTAGTGTGTGATTTTTATTTCCTTCTGCATCATGATTTATTATTGTATTGCACATAATGCCATTTATGACTTCTTGGTTGATGAGCCACATTTTTTTTCATTATTTGTATGTACTGTAGGTTGATAATTTTATAAGAAAGTAGTACCATATGTATTATAATACAGTACATTAATGATGCTATAAATCTCTTTTTCAGACAAGTGTTAGATGAAAATGAAAAGGATCTAGACATTTTAGAAGGGAAACTGGAGAAGGTATAGTATAAATGATCTCAGTAGAGTACAGGTACAGGTATTGTACAGCTGTTTTGTGAATGAATAATGTGTGCTTAGTGTTCCATAATATTTGACACCCCAAGAATAAAGGTGTGAGAAGTAAATGGATGAGTAAGGTGGGTGAGTAGTTGAGGAAATGGCAGTCGAAGGGTTTGATGAGCAAGGAGGGAGATATAGAACAGGGAGAACTGAAATCTCATCTGCCGTGGCCAGCTACTTGGGTGTTTATATTCTCAAAGGGAGCTAGACATCCAAGCTGTAGATAGATACCAGGTAGTAAATAATGACCATAATGAGGGCAGAATTTGGTTATGGACATAGATAGAATGTGAGTAAAGGGCTGTTATTGATTTGAGTCTGGAGGTTGAGAAAATATTAAATAAAGCACTAACAACAACTAATTTTCTTATTACTTGGCAGGTGGTGAAGCACTGTAACCAAATGGTGTCAGCTGGAAAACAGTTTAACCAAGAACAGGAGTAAGTACATTATTATTTGCTTTCAATTTTACTGCCTTTTTCATGGCATGTATATATTATCTCACAATATGCATTTGAACAAGAAATATACATTATGTAATCCATATTGATCTGGTTTTGGTAACTTACTTGGTGGAATATAACCAGACATAATAAATATTGCTGTGGGCCTCAAAATCTATCCTGAAAGGGATATTCACTCCCTACAGCAAAACACCCAGAGGGAATTTCTATAGAAGAGGTGTGCTGAGATTGTAATCTTGGTAGATATATAGCTGGTACAGTATACTATAATTGATGGTATGTTGTGTAACTGGGGATGGCCTGCTACCCAAGTTGCAGGAGACAGAAATGTAACCACCACCTAAGGTCTAGGAGAGATATAAAAATCCAAACAATTCCTTGAATCTCCAGACATGTTGGCAGTACAGTAGTACCTCATCCTAGTTAGGGCTTTCTACCCATACTGCCTCTTTGTGGGTGTACATATTTGTTATTATATGCACTTTAAGCTTAATATTTTGTTTTGCATCTCCTCCAGACAATTGATTCACTCACTGTGGGACCTGGCTGGATATTTCCAGTGTGACAGTCATGTCCAATCTGCCTTGAATCGCATGCTGTCTGCTTTAGGTGAGGCTACCAAACACCATGCTATATTGGTCGATCAGGCTGCCAGGGCCATCACTAAAAATCTTTCTTCCTTCATCAAAAGGTTAGAATGTGTATCATGTTTTGTACATTTCTATATTGTAAATGACAATTAATGATGAAATAAAACCCTGTCTCTATTATAGTTACAGGAAAATAATAGAATGTATGATTCAGTTTTCTCATTCATAATTTTTCAGTTCAGATAAGGCAGAAATTGGCATACCTAGTACAGTGGAAGAACTTATCCGTATATCAGAAATTGACCTGGCAAAATGTGAATTTGTGTAAAGTCTCAAAACCTTGGTTCACCTTATCTTTTATGCCTCTGTATGTGCCATACAGATACAGTATACTGCTGTAAATTTCACCCAATATTACAGATGCCATCAATGATACACCTTTCACCATCACTTCAATCACACCTAAGCACCCCAAGTAGAGGAATGCACTTCTCACCTCTCATTTTGCTTGCATTGCATACATTGCACCTTAATGTTACTAATTTTAGGGATCTGTTTCTTGGCATAGTTTGGAGGAATTAGTAGCACTCCAATTCACCAATAAGAGAATCTCCAATTATCCTCCATATCTTACTATATGTGATTGGTATGATATGGCAATACAAAGTGAGAGAGGAATACGTGTTATTTGTCTTAATTAATTTTACTGCATTTTATTCTTTGTATTTCATGTGTATGAATGAAATGATTAGTACACTATCACTATCATGATATAGGGCAGCCAATAACAAATTTGACATTCAAATGTTGACTTAATGTACAGGGTGGGGCAAATCAAATGCCCGAGTTTTGAAAGGCTATTAGGAAAAGTAAAACAATACTTACAGAATTATTTGTTGTTTTATTCGAATCAGTATACAATGCCGTTTGTGTGATCACTTTTTGAAGATGGTGGCCATCTGTAGCGATGCACTGTTGAAGGCGATGTCTGAAGTTTTCGAATGCTTTTCGGCACATCTCAAGGGGTATTGCAGCGATTTCCTCCCAAATTCGTATCTTCAATTCTTCCAAATTGTGTGGCCGACTTCTGAACACAATTTGGAAGAATTGAAGATGTGAATTTGGGAGGAAATCGCTGCAATACCCCTTGAGATGTGCCGAAGAGCAGCCGAAAACCTCAGACATCGCCTTCAACAGTGCATCGCTACAGATGGCCACCATCTTCAAAAAGTGATCACACAAACGGCATTGTATACTGATTCGAATAAAACAACAAATAATTCTGTAAGTATTGTTTTACTTTTCCTAATAGCCTTTCAAAACTCGGGCATTTGATTTGTCCCACCCTGTACTTTTGATATTGTACTTTATTAATCTTTTATCTATTGCATTTCATACAAATCTGGATTACAGTGATAATAAATAATATGAAATAAGTAAGCCGGATTCACACAATATGTTTTGATTTGCCGTAGTAAGTCCTTCACTAAAGTGGGTTAAAATAAGAGGCTTTTTTTTCTGTATTGCCCCATTAACTATGATACTGTTGTTGACTTGACAGTGAACTTCGGCCAGTGAAAGACCTACGTCACTACTTTGAAAAAGTGAGTGGTGAGATGGACAATGTGTTACAGCGGTCATCAGGAATGTCACGTTCCCGTCACCAGGACACACAGGACATGTCTAACCTGGTCATTGCCACCCGTCGTGCCTTTCGTCACACTGCTGTTGACTATGTTCATGCATTGTCTGTGGCACAGGGCAAGAAAAAACATGAAGTAGTTGATGCAGTGAGTATAAATGGAGCAAAACTGTTGTTTTACCATTCAGGACCTCTAATGCCTCACATCCTCACAGGAATTTATTACAGGAAAGTTGTCAGCTCTCCACAATGTGGCCAATTTACTTCTTGCCTCCAGGAGACTGTGATGTCTACTATCACTAATATTGGTCATAGTAGTGGGTGCAATAAGAATTGCTACATGCTTTGTACACTACATATCCAGTTGAGAAAAATGTTTCTACCTGTATGTTCTTACTTGTTGAAAACTTTCTATTTTTAAAGTAGGATTTTTGACACTAATTAAATGTATAATCAGATGCCAAGTCTTACCTACTGGTTTTTGTATAGCTGTTGTCGTACCTGAAGGCCTACAGTACCTTTTATCATCAAGGAACTGACCTCTGTGATGACCTGAAACCTTCATTTGACAAGATCAGTCAAGAGGTAAGCTTTCTCGTCTCCCCTACCCACCTTTATTTTATCTATTGTCATTCTACTTCACAATGAGATTACAGAAATGTGCATACAGTACTACACTGTTTATCTCTTTCAGCAATTTATATAATGATTAAAGATGAAACATACAAGAGGATTTTTATCATAATGACAAAGATAGATTTTTTTCCTACCTTCTTGTACTCCACTGTGGTATATTTATTTGACATAGGAAACTCGTACATTCTGTACTGTACATATTCTGGTGTGCAAGTTCGTGCTCTTAAGACAATTAATCTTGACAGTTTTATGGGAAGATTCTCTTGTTGACAAATTGGAAGACTACTAATTCCTCCTAACACGACCATAAAACAGACGCCTTCAATGGTACTGATAGGGGATCTGTTTCTTAGTATAGTTTAGAGGAATCACACTTCAATTCACCAACAAGAAAATCTCCCCTTAGGCCAAATATGCATATGATAAATATAACATGATTGACTAAAAACACACATTTGATTCAGGTTCAGCAGTTAAGGCAAGAAGTGGGTATCCTAGAGAAAAGTCTTGAAAATCGACACACAGATGTAACAGATAAAGATATGCTGGAGCAGATAGATTGCAGCCAACCAGTCACCATGCAGGGTTACCTCTTTAAACGGACCACCAATGCTTTCAAGACCTGGAACAGACGATACTTTACCCTCCAGAACAATCAGCTGGTGTACAGGAAACGTTCAGGTGGGGTCATACGTTATTTGCTGTTGCTTTTCTTGAAGTGCTTGGGCATGGTAGTGTTTCGGGTTAGTCTTTTTATCCCAGAATTATTTCCATTGACTGAATTTCTTCATCAGACTTGTTTGTAAAATTACAAATTCTGTATGCCATTAAAGGTCATAAGAGTTGCTAGTTGGAGTACTGTACAGACAATCCTTGTTTCATACAGACCTCATTACAAAGGATTTCTATTGTAGTGGACGAGATTTTGTTGTAACTGACATGTCATAATAGCCTTCCGTCTGCAAAATTAATGTATTTGTGGTAGAGTAATGATATTTGTATTGAAGCCTCTTTTGTGATGACTGCACTATACAAGTTTGTCTAGACCCGACTGACATCTTCATAAGTGTCTTTATTTTAAGACAAAATTTGTAGAAAGGTTAAGTAGAAAAAGGAAGAGGATTAAATTATACCTGTTACTGTCATTAATTTTGAAATGTCTTAACATCATAGTATAGTCAGTTTGCTACCAGGGTAACGTAGGTCTATTTAATAAGAGTTGACCTGTACTTTTGCTCTTACTAATGACATAATTATTAGTGGTGGGGTATGACTTTAGACTTAGATGGTGGAGGCAAAGAGTTTCAATTTACGTGTACACTCGCTGACCATAAAACGTAGCCCACCTGAGTTGAAGCCCGAGATCTGAAGCAGCCCAGAAGAAGAGGGAATAGACATTTGGAACATTAGTGATTTGAAAGGTATAAGAACTGTGTTCTGTAGGCATTAAAAAAAAAAGGTATTCTCTTAACCATTTGGAAAGAAGAAAAATATGAAGAGGATGGATGGGTTTTAAACCAAGTGTAGTAGTACAGAGTGGAAATATCATCATATTATTGAGGGAGGGTAGAGGGACTCTCTAAACATAAGGTAACCCAACACATCATCTGCATTTTGTAAATACTGTAGATTACAGTATTTATTTCAATTAATTCATGACAGTCACATGGGCTAAGAACACACAGTATACAAATACCGTACTGTAAACCAGTAGACTTGCACATTCACTGTTATTAGAAGTGTATATGAATAACCCAAGTGATAACAGCCAAGAAAGAAGTGTATTGCTTTACTATACAGTATACAGTACCAATGTCAGCCAACCAGCCAACAAATATGTTTGTGAACAGTAATCATATACAATATATTATACTCATTTCTGACAAGTTGTAATTCAAATAACATCAGGTTTTGTTACATATTTCCAGGTTGGTACTGTATTTTAAAACCTGAACTTGGTGAAAATCATTGGATTTTGGATATTTTTTCTTAATTTAACACTTTTTTCATATCAAGTTTATATAAATTAATTTTAGTTTTTCTCACATCCTCCTCCCCAAGGTTATCGAAAATCATACAGGAACTCTGGAGGAAGTAATCTGCTCAGTAGCAGTTTGACGCAATCGCACGGAGGTCTGTTTAACCCCCACTGTTGTACAGCTCCCGTTTTTGCCCCAAGGTTTATTATTTCCGTGTACACTTGCTTTTTCTTAAACCTTGGGTGTAAACGAGGGGATAATCCAACAGCACAAGCTACATAGCACGTATGGTAGTCTTTATTAGTCTTGCTTCATCACTGGTCTTGTTGTAGGTTGCAACACAATGATCTGGAATTGACAACCACACATTCACAAACAGGGTATCGATTTAGAGATTTAGGTTCGAGTTCTTGGATATCTGACATGATACAGGATGTACTTGACTACAGTTTTCAGTCTGAAGTTTGCCTTAAGCTTTCATTCCAGTCACATATTCTCAAAAGGCTGCATTTTGGTACAGGTGTACTAGAAAAGAATCAGTTTTACACACATGAATTTAAGTCTTTAACCTCATGAGAATGCAGTATTTAATCTTACTCAAGGATATAAAATTAGGTTAGTTGCTATACAAAACGGTAAATCAAGAAGAGCCTTCATAACATAATCAAACTTATAAGTGAAGACATAAGTTCACAGATTTTTCTGTTTCACTTAAGAAATAATAAGTATGGAAGACTGTGTCACCAACCTACAACAACACCACTTCATCTCATCACGTATCAGCACTGTAGGTCTCACTTTTAACTCAAAGAATGTTCCTATGCACAGACACAAACACCACTGAAAGTTTGCATTGTTTTCTTAACATAAATTGTGTAGAGTATCATATCAGTGCTGCTACCACTTGTACAGACATGTACACTCTCTCCGGAAGGTATCGGTGCATTATGTGACCAGTAGGAATAAGTATTGGGATGTACCAGTTGTTACAGCTGTATGTTGACAGTCCTATACAGTACTCCTACTGAGTTGCCAACATTTATATATCTACATCTATTTTTTCTTATTCATTCCATATGTTTATACCATAAAGGTGAAACAAACACAGTGAATACATAACTCATATTTGCTATAGCAAATATTGTACAACACCAACCATACTTACCTGTTTCCTGACACTATATTATATTATAGTGGTAGTCATTTAACTGTTAAACTTTTTCCCATATGACTATATTCACTGTGCTGGTTAGCAAGTGAGGGGTTGACATGTCACAAATTAAATGATCTTTTCTGTATTTGTTGATCACGCACTGCACTGATGTTTACCAGAGAGAGTGTATAGTTATTGTGATTTGTTTGTCATTTGTATAGGATTTATTTAGTTTGGGTAAATTAATGTTTCAATGGTTATGAAAGGAAGTTAAGTACAAGTGGGAAGGGGCTTTGGGGTTTTGGGAGGCACTAACATACACATATTCACATTCAGGATACTGTAAGATATGAAGCAATGTGGAGTTTAAAGACAGTAAAGTATAAGGGTTTTGACTGCTGTAGGATTTTGCATCTATATTAAGGTGAATGAAAGATCTTTGACTTTCAATCTTAAAGGTAAAGCTTTTCATAATTCTGATGGATTATTTAGTTGTGGAATATACAGTCTTACCTGCAGTATTACTCTATACTGGTACAGTATTATACATGAAGATTTATTACTGCTTTTGACAGATTGCCCAGTGAAAGGAATGCTAACCGCATTTTTATTCTGAAACTGAATTCCTTTAGAGCTGAAGTCTAGATTGAATTGTATTTTATAATTATGGCAAGATATAATTATTATATGCTGACTTTTGTGCATGAAGGAGATACAAAACCCTGAGCTGCCTGGCATGCATTGGGGTTGTTCAGTTTTTAACCCCATATACAACCTTACAGCCTTGTCTGATTCCTTTTCTTGAAATGACATGCGCTGCGCTATTAGGTATTGACTAAGAATTTTAGTTGGCACCATTGCAAATCATAAATGTGTGTAGTTATGTAGGTCTTTCTGGAAGAATATTTTTGCATAATATTTTTATGCAATGTATGTTGATAGTTGTTACATGTATTGGTGTATAATTTTTGATGATTATTGCAGTGAATTCCAAGTAACAGAGTAGATTTTCATCATACTCTTTATATTTATTATTTGACGATGTGTACATATTGTAAAAATGAACAGTTATCAATGTTTCTAACCACTTGCATGTTATATATCCCTAAAATAACAGAACTATCATACACATGTACAGTAAACAACTATTATTAACACCTTGTCCTTGTTTATATAATAACATAACACTTATTTTTAAATTTGGTTTACAGTATTGCTTATATGTTACCTTGCCTCATTCACATTGTATAGATTTAAAAATTTACACTACTGCTATTATCATTGTTGTATTGACAGGTTTGTATGGGTGTTATCTGTGTTACCATAATACTCTGTACCCTTACTGGCTGCATATAATAGGCCAGAAGGGCTCATACTCCAGGGCACTGATACAAAATAATAATTAGACAAATCCTATAAAAGGTACTTCCATGCAAATTTGAGTTATTACTTACTGTACAGTGTAACAGATGGAGAATGAAAAAAAAAAAAAGCTAAAACCAAAGCCAGCCTCCCAAGCAACATGAGCTGAATTGTTCCTTTACACATCCATCTGACCGCTTTGGGGAATACTATTTGTAGGTATTATACACTGTTGGACCTTGGTTTCTGTACATCCTTCACCTTAACTGAACATTGTCTAGAGGAAGAATGTTTTAGGAGCTTCTTTAATTGAATACTTTACCCTGTATGTCTTATCCACTCTCTTATACCTTCCCCTTACTCACCTAACTTGTAACAATAAGCTTTAATGCTTTGCTGGATTGTATGTGAAGAATCCTGTGCATAACACCCAATCAAAAGTATATTATCTACTTTGGTAAGATACATTATGCTACACACTGGATATTGATAAGAGTGACAGGGTATTTTTCTAATGAATAGAAATTATGCATAACACAGAATTCTTTAAAATGTCTGTCCTGTCCTATGTTCTGGGTACAAAATATAGTACAGCAGAGTTGTGAAGCTTTAAGAGATTCTCTCTCATCATGGGCTGGGGTAAAGTATGTTCAGAAGGCAGGGCTCATCTACTGTATGTTTAAAGAGTAAATATGACATTTTTGCTTACATTTCTGGTTTTGTGTGTGTGTGCTTGTAAGATATTATTTTTAAGGCCTATAATTATCTAGTCAAAGCAATCAGATGCTAGAAAGATATCTAATTAAAAGATATTTATTAAACTAACCAGGGAAACTTTCCTGCATCATACCAATTTAAAGACATGCTGCTGCATCTGTATTACCAGTACAGTTTGCTTATTATATTATTTGAGTCAATACTTTTTGATATGTGCTGTCAATTTTCATTCAGCTGTCCCAAAATTCTCATTTAATTTAATTGATAATTATATTATAGGTACTCTGCTACAACTTTGTCAGCAGAAATTTGCTAAATTATGCACTTGAAAGTAGTGTAACATTATTTTAAATTATGTATTGTACAATTATTCCTCCATTAAGAAGGTCTCTCAGAGAAAAGTAATCAGTGAAAGAGAAGCTGTAAATTCAAATTGAATAGAAGATTTGGCTTAAAGAGGTATAGTGTTGGTAAATCTGGATCAACAGATTCCTCCAAACCATCAACTTCCTGGCATACTTAGGAGGAATCAAGGTGCTCCAATGTATCAAAAGTGTACTATGCTCTTAATCCTGAAGGGCCAATTGCTGGTACAGTATTATATTCAGACATCTTAATAAATTGACTATCAGGCGAGTCAAGCACATACTGTGTCGTATGAAATATTTTGGCCCAACTTCTTTTATTCTCTTCTCTACCAATGTGGACACTAAATCTTGATAGGATAAGAAGAAGAAGGTACAATAGTTAGTCAGGGCTGCATTAGGGGTTAACCAAGGCACTTTGATATAAGGTATACAGTATTGTAATGAACTTGTAAATTGTAGACATATTTCTGTGAACGATGAACCTATATTTTCACATTGTGGAGGCATCGCTGTACAGTCATCCCTCCGCTATCGCGCCTAATTGGTGCCGTAAGTAGCACGTGATAGCGGAAAACACGATAGCGGAATTTAATAACTAATGGGAATAATTGAAATTGGTTCCCGGTCCCTCATGTTTCAAGATTTTTCCTCCCTAAACATGTTTGTTTTTACTAATATTTCTTTGCATATAATGTAAACTAAAGTAGATTAGTAAGAAAATAGCATTTTTAACCTAATACAGTGGACCCCACAAGTACAGTAGGCGTGTTCAGTGTTGTGGTTAGGTGGTGCGTAAATGGATATGTGTGACTGACCTTAGGGACTAAAGATTAATGATGAAAATTGGGATAGGTTATTATGTCTCTCGAAATTGACATGATTTTTTTTTACTATGAGACCTCAAACACGATGGAAATTAATTAATTAAACGTGTTCACATATGGAGAGTCGGGCGCCCGAGTCCCGAGAGCACGCACCCGAGTAGGGTGTCCGACTGACTGTAAAATGAGCGACCAAATATTAACTTAAAATTATTTTTCAAAACGATTGCATCCATTCCATATAAAATGGGTGGCGAAAATAAGTGAAGCATATCCGAGGAGTTTTTATACAAAACTAGCGAAATGATAATGAACATGTTAGGAAATGATATCACTCGTCTGTGAAGTGTGTGTGTGTTCCTACCACTTCTCCCGCGCTCCTTCCCCCCCTACCCTCAGTCTCTCCATTCCCCCTAGCCCATAGTCATGGAATATAGGCCTAGCCTGCCTTGTGTGTGACTCGTTTATGTTAGTAATTACGAGTTAACCACCAGCTTCAATACTCAATCATGCCAGGTGGTGCATTTACAAAATGGAAGGCCATATCCTTCCATATAAAGAAGGAAGTTATTTCGGTATTTCTCGGACAGAAAAAGAAGGAAACACTAATAACGTATGATTAATAAAATGTAAACAAACGATATCACGCTATCTCCCCCCTACCACCTCCACTACTACCATGCATGCCGACGACTCATTTCAGTCATGAGTCGTCTTAATACAAATTGTTATATGCATTTAATATGCTTAATACGAATTGTAATATACATCCCTGTAGGAACGACGTCTTATATCGACCTATTGGACGTTCTATACGAGACTGAGGTGTAATTAGGCGCCGATGAAAAAGCTTTATCTCAACACATCGTATCACTAGTTAACTCTCTTGTGGTAAACAAAGATAGGGTTGATAAGCAGGGTTAGTTATAAACCCACCCAGTCCTCATCTTTACTGCTGTAACACCATGTCATGGTAAACATGGTGGTCAGTCCAGTGTGCTTGGCCAATCGCACCGCCAAATTTGAATGTTACGTGCGTGATAGTAAGTATACGGATGCGCTATATAGGATGAAGGTGAACTTTTCACACATGCGCGATAGTAACGAAACGCTATAGTGGAACCCACGATAGCGGAGGGATGACTGTAGACACGTTTTTTTATTCTTGTT
Source organism: Petrolisthes manimaculis (assembly GCA_034508575.1). Taxonomy (NCBI): domain Eukaryota; kingdom Metazoa; phylum Arthropoda; class Malacostraca; order Decapoda; family Porcellanidae; genus Petrolisthes; species Petrolisthes manimaculis. The sequence continues at coordinate 110,896 of JAWZYT010000246.1, read as the reverse complement.
TAGTTTGCTTAGCCTGCTGCAAATTATTTAAAACTCTTAAGCACCTAGCCAGTCAGTCTTGACCCTATATTCTCTCTTTAATGAAGATTTTAAAAATATTGTTTTTAAAGTATTTCATATACTTAGTAACGAATGTTTTTTTATGTAATTATAAGACTTAAGGGGATATTCTCAGGTTGATAAATTAAAGGGCTACTGATTTCTCCAATCTATGCCATGAAACAGATCGCCAGTTAAGATTGTCTGTTTCCAGGCATACTTTGGAGGAATCACAGACCCTCCTATTCACCAACAAGAAAATCTTCCCCCTATGTACTGTATCAGTCTTTATTCAGTTTGTTGCAGGACTACCAGTAGATATTTTATTATGGCTTTATAGAAACTATCCCTTCAGATATAACAATCTTCCAGGGAAAGAAACTTACATAGATAGAGATGGAGGCATATGAACTACAGTACTGTATTATGGTTAACAGAGTTTTTTGTGGCGTTACTTTACCAAACCAGCAATTACAGTACCGCAAAGAACACAGGGAAATTTATGATATTCAATACTGTACTTTACTGAAATAACAGTAGTTATGTGAAGAATAAAAAGGGTCACACATAAACTCTAGAATGAGAAAGTAATAAAATTTGACATTTGTTTCCTTAAATATTTGATTGACAACTTTTTAAAAAAACATTCTGACTACTGCTAGATTATTTCTATTTCTCCTGTTCAAAGAATACATAATGCAAAGGCTTCCAAAGTAAAGATCGGAAATTTTTTCAGTTAGCCTAAATAAAACATTGTAAACGTTAAATGATATGCCAGTACTAAAGCTAGTTTATTTTAAATGTCACAAGAATGTTGCTTTCACATATAGGGTTAATGTGTACTACATTTTGAACATGTGGCACAAAATTAATTTTACTATATAACTTGAGATTATATTATTACAGGTGACATTTCACAGTGCAGTAATTACAATGTAGTGTAATAAAATCCTGAAGTTACCCCAGGGAAACTATACAATCACAATAACTATTATTTATTTATCTATGTTTTTGGTCGCCATGTAATTTTAGGATTAAATTGTATTTTTGGCTTCAGGTGAGGAAGTAACTGTGATGGAAGAAGATCTCAGATTATGTACAGTCAAGCCGGCCAATGAGGTTGATCGTCGCTACTGCTTCGAGGTTGTCTCACCCATGAAGTAAGAAATGCAATAATATAAATAATATCTACTATATGTACTGTACCTCAGATTGGTCTAACTCTTTAAAGGATCACTCTGTATATTAACTAACCTTTTATGTCTATTATACCCACATGATATTTACAGTTGGCAGCAGAGGTTGGCTTCATTTCCACTTGTGTATATATGAGTCTAGTGATGTTGTAACACAATTTGAATGCAGAGATGACAGTACAGTACACAGCTATGCGTGACACCCAAAGATGTTCATTCATTGTTATATTTTACAGCTAGATTGAATGTGGTGGTGATGCCCATTTTCATTATTAATAAAAAGAAATATTGATCTGTTATTGCTTATTTTGATATGCTCAACAAGGCATATATCTTGTAATAACAGTGACAACCCTGAACTGTATCTCCATACTTGTGTATGCCTAATGGTATATATTCACTTGTACAGATGTCATATGCTACAAGCAGAGAGTGAGGAGAGCTATGAGTCTTGGATTTCCTCCCTACAACGTGGAATTGGTCAGGCACTCCAGTTGGGATCTCACACCCCTTGTTATGATAACCAAGACTATGCCTCTGGTGCTTCAACTCTTACTACCTCTACCTCCACCCCTTCTGTGGCTCCCAGTACCCCAGGGGATTCATCTACTAATTCTTCCCCTGCCACTCCACCCCACCAGCAAGTTCCAGCTAAAGCACAGTAAGTGAATTACACAACTTCTACATGAATTAAGACTCTGGAATATTGTTTTTACTTCCAAGGCATAACCACAGGTGAACATCCTCAAAGTATTTCAGTCTGGGTATAAATGTGGGTCTTTTCATAGCTGGTGATGTACAGTGGTGGACATAAGTTTGAATACATATATAGATAACTCAAACAAGTTGCAGACTATTGTTTTCAAGTTTTCATATATTGTTATTGTTTTGAATATATAGCGAGTCACTATTGTCCATGACTGTACATGTGTTAGAGATTTCATTGTATTAATAATAAGCAATTAAGCATACTAATGACTGTGCTATTGATAAGTATCCATGTTCAGTCTTATAATTTTAAAACATTCTCTTATTTGTTTATATTTTAATCTACTCATTTCTGAAAATCTCCTTTCTGTTTATCATACTGTATTGTATACGTCTGAAATGAAATCATGTCTAAACAGAAATTCACTCTTTATAATTTTATCCATTGCCTGTTGTTTTATGAAGATGATATTAAATTACAAAAGAGACATATTGGTTCTTTATTTATGTGTTATTGAAGTTGTGGATGGATTGTCTTCTAAAAACCACCTGCTCCAGATCTCAGGCTTTTACTCAGGTGAGCTAGAGATTGTGGATTGTGAGTGTACCGGTACATGTACTTTAGTTCATTACTTTCATGCTTGGTTACAGACTATGGCAAGAGGTTATGAGTATTCCTGGCAATGACCGATGCAGTGACTGTGGTGCCAGTAACCCTCGGTGGGCATCAATAAACTTAGGAATCACACTTTGTATAGGTAAGGCATCAGAGTTTTTAAGTGGAGATTCTTCTGTTGTTGGTGAATAAGAGCTTTCAACAATTCCATCATTCTGGTACAAACTCATACGCGGGACCGTCTTTGTAGCCCTGGGTCCGGAAGCACAAATTGCCTACTCTACATTATTCTCATATTTAATTACGAATAACCAAGCATCCAGTACTTACTGTTTAGTATTCTATTTTGTATGTACTTGGATTCACATAATATGGAAATACAGTACTTCATTGACCATTGATATACACAATATAACAGAATTCATGTTGGAATAAAACACTACAAAAATCACATCCACTGTCCTTGATATAGAATGGACTGATCGAAATAAGATGTCTATAGAAAAATTGTAAATAAGTCCATAGCAAAGTGAAACCAAGCAAAATAAATGACAACATCTGATTTCCATATTAAAATTGTACTAAAATAATGTAATGGACACCCTTCCCTGTGCCGCCTACCATTCTGCACCAACGTGCCGCCCTGCCGGTGCACGACTACACAGACTGCAAACATAAAGGACCTTTTTGGCTCAGCGAATATGACTGTGTTTGTGTATGCTGTTGTTGATTTCAGGTCGTCTTCATGGAAAAAACACAAGAACTCGGACATAAAAAGTGTGAAGAGTTCGGCCACATATCCATCACTGAAATACTAACTTTACATGTAAATGAATTGGTTTTGCTGCTTGTGCTGATGCCGAAGTTGTCGTACTTAATAGTCATATATATTTTTTTCTTAATATGTCATTCAATGATAAGGGAAGAAAGCGAGTGGAAGTTACCTGTGCTGCTGTTTGCTGATGATACAGTTCTGTTAAGTGACGATGAGAAGGAATTACAGGGATTGGTGAATATGTTTGGAGATGTGTGCGAAAAACGAAACCTGAAAGTGAATGCGGCAAAGAGCAAAGTTATGGTTTTTGAAAGGGGTACAGCCACGGGTAGTGAAGTGAGGTTAAATGGACAGGTTATGGAGAGTGTTAGCACATTTAAGTATTTGGGCAGTGTGATGAGTAAAGATGGGAGTCTGGAAGGTGAGATGCGGGAGAGGGTACAACAGGGGAAGAGGGTTGTAGGAACACTGAAAGCAGTAACAAGGAATAGGGCCATGAGTATGAAAGTGAAGAAGACGTTACATGATAGTGTGGTAATCCCAACACTGACGTACGGGAGTGAAACATGGACCATGACGGGAGAGGTATAAATCAAGAGTTAGAGGGGTGGAAATGAGTTACCTAAGAAGTGCATGTGGAGTAACATGGAGAAATAGACTGACGAATGAAGAGGTACGTGAACGATGTGGTGTGGATGTGGATGTACTAGAGAGTGTGAAGAGAAACACCTTGAGGTGGTTTGGTCATGTGGAGCGTATGGGAGGTGAGAGGTTGGTTAAGATGGTGTACGAGAGTGAGGTGGATGGACAGAGAGGAAGGGGCAGACCTAGAATGAGGTGGAGGGATGGGGTTAAGAGGTATATGAGTGAGAGTGGCATTGGGTGGGAGGAAGGACGCCAGTTAACAGGGAACAGGGGTTCATGGAGGCGATATATTTGTGGCCACCCCTTCGGGGATTGAGGCGTCGGGCAATATAGATAGAATGATAAATGGTACATGGAAAATCAATCCTAAAAATGTGTCTTTACTTTTTGAAGTAAGTTTGTTTCACTTAATACACTAACTATATTTTTGCCTGGTTCTTGGTTTTTGTTGTTGTTGTAGTTCCCCGGACTGTCTGGCCGAGCAGTCCTGAGTCTGGTTGACCAAAGCCGCGCAGATGCTATTGGAAGGTATCTGATTCCTCCAAATTGTGCCAGGAAACAGGCAACTTTAATAAGGGATCTGTGTTATTGCATAGTTTGGAGGGGTTAAGGTGCATTTGGACAGCTGAACTTTTCCAACAAATACAGCAACTGAGCACTTTTTAGCAAGGTTGAAATAGTTAAGGGGATAGTATAGTATGGTAGTGTTAGTAAATCTGGAATAACTGATTCCTCCAATCTATTATTTTGTCAAGCTAGCCCAGTTTATTGCCTTACTTTGGAGGAATCAAGGTGCTCTAATGTACTAAAATGTTACCCCTCTTAAGCAGATATGAAACTGTAGGGGACTGAAACAATGAAAGTACAAAGAAACCTTCCAGTTCATCGAAAGGAGAATCTTACCTAAACTCAAAAGTGTGTTGAATTTTACAGAGTGCTCAGGAATTCACCGAAGTCTGGGTGTGCACTACTCTAAGGTGCGATCTTTGACACTTGATGCCTGGGAGCCAGAGGTAGTGAAAGTGATGACTGAACTAGGCAACACCACCATCAATGCTGTCTACCTTGCCACTTATGTACCAACAGCAGGAGGAAACACTGGACCAACACCAGCTAAGCCTGACAGCCAGAGGTAAAGTGCATTCTATATACAGAATATAATAAATCAAGGTGTACATGCTGGGAGGTGTGTGTAGTCTAAGAAATTACTTTTGGTACATTGGAGCACCTTAATTCCTCCAAAGTATGCCAGTAAACAGCACCAGATCAGCAAAAGTATTAATGGCCTGTTGCTTGGAATAATTTGGAGGAATAAGTTGCTCCAGATTTATGAACTCTATAGTATCTATTCCCTTAAGTCTGTGAAAGGTGTGGTGTGCACAAATCACTTGATCAAAGAGTAGAAGAAAGTTTTGTGTTTTGGTTTGGGCATGTGGAAAGAATGGTGGTGATACAATAGTGATGTAAAAGACACAGGAGAATTTTTGTTGGGCAATGAAAAAGTGGAAGACCTAAAAGAAGATGGTACAATATGTTGAGAGAGAAAGGGAAGACCTACAAGAAAATGGTACAATAAGATGAATGAGAAGTGAAAGACCTATGAGATGATGGTTCAATATGGTGAGTGAGGGCATCTGTTTTCTGGTACAGTTTAGTTAGGAGGAATCAGAAGCCTTCCAATTTACCAATATCCCCTCAAGCCAAAATATTTTCCATAGATCTGTTCGGGAAGAGTGGATTAAAGCCAAGTATGTGGAACGGTGTTTTGTTAAGCCTCTACCAGCATCACACAGTGGCTCCACATCGCCCATGCACTCTTCTCCATCACAGGAGGTTGGTTATTGTTTCTAGCAACTGGTCATCAGAGTTTTGACATTTTTATTAGTGTTAGCAAAATTTAGCTACATTTTAAGAATTTGCTGTATTATAAAAGTTTATGAGTAGGAAGACTGAAATATAAATATAAAAATGCAATAATGGAAGCCCATAATTTAAAGACAGCCACCAGTTTAACAGTCAGCTTCTCAGTTTGTGTTAAGATTTCCATCAGCATTTAGTTATTAACATTGTATTTGTTGGTGTGGTTCAATCAGATGCCAGGAGAAAGGAAGTGGAGTGTGGCACGGAGACGACGATACAAACGCAGGAGAAAAGATGCTGGTCACTCCCCTACAGACCCTACAACTGAATCTCACAACGATGCTCAAACATCGTAAGTTATAGAAAAATACCATCTCTGGAACATCAGTTGACCTGGGCCACGATAACGGGCTTGATTAAGCCTATGTCCAGTGTCGGATCATATAAAAAAAAAAAAAAAAAAAAAAAAATATGTCATGTGTTCATGTTGTCAACAGGTCAGAAGAAGGAAGCTATGAAGTGAATGAGGTGTTATTATTGGATGTAACAGACCTCACACCCACCACCACTGACGATATAACCACACCAACACCACAAGACCTTACTGGAGCCAGTGATGACAATTCCACTGATAATGAAGACTCATCACCCCATGGTAATGTGAACCTTATGCAAGAACATTGGTGGTGTTGACAATGGCATGGTACCAATACAGTGACTCTATAAATAACAGAGTCTTTGTACCGGTACCATGCCATTATCAACACTACCAATTTTCTTGCATATGATAGTGTATTCCACTAATGATATATGGCACATCTGAATATGCAATTATAATTTTTTCCCCAGTGCTTCAGCACCATGATCATCTGCAATACCTCTTCTGACTCCCAGGAAAACCCCAATAGGGGTTGGCCATGACTTAGTCAATTGGAGGGCTAGTGAATCCTGCAAACTACTGTATAACATGAAACAGATCCCCTGTTAGGAACATGATTAATTTTAGCTTGATGTGCTGAGGGCTTCTATTATGTATTGCTAAGGTAGACAATGAAATAATGTTCAGTAATTTTTGTCATTGACATTAATTTTGTTATATTAGTGAAATGACATTAATTTTTTATATTAGTGACAGAAGAGCCTGTGTCCAGTTTATCTCCTGATTTGGTGCTGTATCGTGCTAGTGAGGCTCACAACCTTCCCATGATGACTCATAGCCTTGCTCTCGGGGCCAACAAAAACTGGCACAATCCCAACGATAATGGACAGAGTCCTCTTCACCAGGCAGTGGCAAGTGTTAGTATCATATTCTGATATTGGTATACTCTTATAGGAGTCTAACAAATGTTAGGTTTTATACAGTTAGCCTTGTGTAAATGGCATGAGCAGCAGAAATACAGTTTGAACTACAATTATAAAGAGTTGTAAATGTGTTTGATAATAGTTTGTGTACTGGAGAAATATAAGATCATTATAAAGTAATGTTAAGAATAAAGGTAATAGTAATATATGGATAATGAATAGTATGAAATGCTGTACTGTACTGTATAGAAATTATGATTTGTCATTAAATTTATTTACATTAAGGATCGTATGCAAGAACACCAGTGGTATTGATGATATCATGGTACCAGTATGACAACTCATAGGCAAATAGCAGACAGAGTCTTCTTACCGGTGCCACGCCATAGTCAACACCACAGATGTTCTTGCATACGCCCCAAAGTAACAGTATGACTGGTAACTGTTGACAGGGTTCCGTAATGGCACTACAACACCTTTTGATCAACGGTGCTCGTGTCAATGAACAGGACGATGATGGTCGCACTCCCCTACATCATGCCTCTCTCAAATCAAACATTGGTCAGGTGAGATAAAATTATGCATTCCTTCATTAAAGGGAGATTCTCTTGTTGGTGAATTGGAAGGTCTGTGATTCCTCCAAACTATACCAGAAGACTGATGCCTCAATGGTACTAATAGGAGAATCTGTTTTGTGGCATAGTTTTGACTTTAGAGGAATCAGAGCCGTACCAATTCGCCAACAAAACAATCTTCCCTCAAAGATATACTGTGATCATTGGATACTTCCCTCCACCGATAAGTTAGTACAAGTAGGTCTCCTATGTTTCCCCCCTACTCTAGTTTTGATATAACAATAATAAATAATTATATCCACATTTTAAATTACACTCCGTCCCCCATTGAATACAGTCAAAGACATTTAATCCGGCGACTTGTGGTCCGCAATGCCCGATAATCCGGCACTTTTTAGTCCAAGAACAAATATAGAAAAACTAAGAAAAAAAAAAATCATACGAAACGTAGTTTTAAATTGCCCGGGCAGAGCAACGCGGGCGAGCCTGAGTTGTGGCAAACTGGCAACAATGTATAACGTGACGTTAATTTACATGCCTTTCCCTCCCTCTAAAGTCCGTTGGAAGCCCTAATATTTGTCAGAAAGTAAACAGAATTTCCCAATCAATAGAGAAAATATAATTAAAATTTATCACATTTCGCCATATGATGAAGGATCAACAAGATAGTATTTGACGAAATTTGACAAAAGTATTTGACATGGTATAGTTGTTGGCAAATTGAAGTATAGTATTTGACAATTTATTATATTGGCGAAACCATCTTGGCAGACACCATCTTTATACTCAAGGTCCAATGACACATATGTTTGCAAAACGTAAACAGAGGCAACTACGGCGCTGCAGGGAGGGATAGGCATGTAATTTAACGACACTGCAATGTATAAACACGCGACGCGTACAGCCAGAGCCTTCTCCATGGAGAAGGCTCTGGTCAAGATCTAAACAGACTAGATCTGTCTAGATCTTGGCTTTGGTACAGCTCGCGTATTCACTTTCGCCCTCCGTAATTGTGTGTGTTATATTTCCGTAATTGTGTTATATTTTCTCTTGATTATGGGTCCCAAGAAGCCCAAGAGGAGTCATGTGACTCTCAATCAAAAAAAAAGCTAGAAATCCTGGAAAAAATAAAAAAGGAGTGCATGTGACGAAAATTTGTGATGACTATGGGGTAGGTTCGTCCACAATTTACGACCTAAAGAAAAAAGCCTCCGAACATCGTAAGTAAAAGAATGAGTTACAATTACAATAATAATAATATTAGTTACCGAAAAATTATTAATTATAGGCCTACCCCACACGATTACTGGCCTACCCCACTTAAATCAATACATACTTCAGTCTACCCTTCTGCTACTGTACATTCATCCCGTTTTTTGTGACAACAACCTCCGAAGAAGAAGATTTTCACATCGCACTCAACGCAACTCTAATTATAAGCGAGTAAAAATACCTTTTATTTTATGTTATATACTCTTTATTGATGTTTGTTGAGTTTATAAGGCTTTTTGAAGTTAATATTAGGTGTTATTTACTATGTATTGATGATTTGGTGGGCGTAAATAGCTTTTTAAAGCCATCTTGGGGGGGTCCGCTGGGTAATCCGGCAAATCTTGTAATCCGGCAGTCTCCAACTCCCTTGGGTGCCGGATTAAATGTCTTTGACTGTACCACCAACATTTTCCCAAACAGTGTAAGTTATGTACTGGGGCTGTGTTAAATGATAAGTGTTCATTATGTTTTCATCATATCAAGAGCCTGGGTTGCCTAAAAATGATGGCACATGCATATTATAAAAAAAATTCTACTTATTACAGACTTATAAAAGAAATGTCTGTCCCTATCAATAAACAAAGATTACTTTAAAATAGATTCAAAGCAATAGAATTATGGTAATCACTATCGGAGATATGAGGAATAGAATGCTATGATCTTGCATGGTTATAGGTTCTTGGGCCGTATGCAAGAGCATCTGTGGTGTTGACGATGGCATGGTATTGGTATATGATGGCTCTGTTCTGTGTGTGGGGTCATTGTACCAGTACCACGCCAATGTCAGTACTATGGATGTTCTTGAATATGACCCCTTACATGTAAGGATTGAATTTGAATGACTTGTTTAGGAAATCACAGCCATATTATGATTATTATTGTGAAGAGATGTAAAAAGAAAGAAGCCTTTATGTTAATGTAATGTATAAGCATGGGATGGTTGTATGGGTTTTAGCTATTTTTTATTTTTATTAGCTATTTATTATAGTTTTTATTAACTTTAACTAATTGGTGAATCTTACTTTAGGTGTGTCTACTACTGAAGCATCGGGTGGACCACAACGTAGCCGACAAGGAAGGTCATAAAGCAATTGACCTTGCCCTAGAGAGCAGCGAACCTGATGTCGTTACTCTGTAAGTATTCACTGTGTTATTGATACATAATGAAAGCATGACAATATTAAATCTTTCTCTGTTTTTGTGAATTTCAAACATTTTCCCTTTCCAGTATGATGATCTTTTTGTTGCATTGATTTTTCTGACATTGAATCAATTCTTCAATCATTACCTTTTCCATTTAGTTATTACATATTCATTAATTATTATTCATTACAAATACAGTACAGTACACCTCTTACCAGGCACTAGGATATTATTATGTTTTAATATAAATGTGGAATGAATCTGCAATTGGAAATGTAATATATATATGGAGGTTGAAACACCTACCAGATAAAAGCAGTATTTGATACCCTACTGGCAGGCACTCCTTGGACCTGCCTATTTTATCATGTATCGTAATTATATATTAAGTGTGAGTATTAACACTCCTTCATGTAATCCTCTTACAGTTACTGTACTTAACCTACCCACTTGTTCTTATTATTTTGGTGGTTCACTTTTCATAATTAGAAAACAGGATATGAAATTATTCAACTACAGTAGGTCCTTGATATAAGATGAATGAATTTAGTACAATCCTTTAAACACAGGCTTAGTAAATTACTTAGTCTGTATGGTAATGAATTAGCAGAAGCCTGGGAAAACATTTAATGGTCTTCATTGTGTGTCTGAGTGTAAAATGAAGTGGTGGATACAAGTACAGTATTTATTCATTGTACTGTATATCGAGGGTCTACTGTATTATAAATACAATATTGGACATGTGTATGGTTCAGGTTGCGAGTGGCCAGCCTGAGTGAGCACATTGACCGTGATGGTGGGGGTGAGGACAACAACATGCTGACAGATATCCTGCGAGACTTTCAAGAGAAGATGGTAACTCAGGGACATAACCGTTCCCGGCAGAATGATGAGGCGCCTACATGAGGTATTGCAGTGGTTGAATCACTCACCACTGCTGCTTAGAGAAGGTTTATCTATCTCAGTCACTGTTGCCTCCATAATTATGCCACTAAGTTATTGTTTTCTTTAGCATGTCTTGTGTGTGTGGACAATACTGTACTCTTCTTATCATTTATGGGAAGGTCTATGATTCCTTCAAACCATGCCACAAAGTAAATCCATTTTTAGTACCATTGTGGGCATTTGTTTTCTGATATAGTTATGAGGAATCAGTAGCCTTCCAATTTACCAACAATTGCTTGTTGTATGATATGCCTATATATTGAATGGTAGGTTTTTTTTTATGGTGGATGAGAATGATGCTTTCTTATACAAAATTCATAAATATGTATGTGTTGGTATATAAGTACAGCAGATAAATTTTGTATTTACCAAGTTGGAAATAAATTATATAAAATTTGTAGAGCATATTGAGTTTGGGTGAAAAATGTTAAAATTTATTAAAATTTGAAATTAATTAACACCATCACTTATTTGAATTGGCATTAACAGTTCAATCATTCTTACAATACTACAGTACTTCATTTACTACAGTGGAATATGATTAGTAAATATTTTTGCTTTGGAGTAACAGTCACGTAAATGAAAGTTTGCGGGGAGATTCTCTTGTTTGTAAATTGAAAGGCTACTGATTCCTTTTAACTATACCGGAAATCAAACATCCTCAATGGTACTAATACAGGATTAGTTTTGTGGCATAGTTTTGAGGAATCACAGACCTCCTAATTCACCAACAAAAGAGTTTCCCCTTAATGTTAAATAGATGGTTGTATCGCGTATAATTGCTTTTGAAAACATATGAGAATGTATTGAGTGACCAAATATACCTTCCTATGTAACCAGAGATGTATTTTGTATGAGATATTGTCACTGGTATATTTGGGGTATCTGTGTTAACTGTTTAGGTAGAATGCATTTTTTCCCAATATAATAATAATGCTGTGCTTAATAATGTTATAAAGTTCTCATACAGTATACAGTAGTAAGAGATAGCTTGTATTTTTTACAATTATGTAAAAATATTGGACAATACATATATAGTGAGTGTTACTTATGAGTGAGTGTATAACTTTTTCTACTGGAACTGAGCTTGTAATTTGCTGATATAGTATAATTATACAGTAGTAGCTACTTGCCTTACCATGTAGCCATCAACACTCACCACATTTATTTGATACAACTCTGATATTGACTGCCTTTGTAGTTTAGCTACAGTATACGTATGTTTCTGGTACTTTAGTGCAGACCTAAGAATTATGCTGTTATCCACTTTTACTGCTAAATAGAAGTCAAGTATGTTTGTATAGGCTTCGTATCCCCTACGAAATAGGGGAGGGAGTGAAGGTTGGGGACCACGCTCTCTAAAATTGACCCCACAAAAGGTTCAAATAGCCTCAGAGCTGGATCCCTTTCCTATCAGGGGTCCTGCACTGGCGCTAGAGCCTCTCCACCCCTTGAAAAAAGGGAAATAGGATATTGATGATGATGATGATGTGAGATACCAGTAGGGTGCTTGAAGGTTAAAATTTAATGAGGTATTTGATTAGAACTACAACCAGAGAACTATAATGCACATGTAGTACAGTATCTACAGGTGGAAATTATTGAAAATACAGTACAGGTACTGTACTACAGTATTACTGTATTGTCATATTAGAAATTTTATTTTATCAGATGATGCACACTGAATTAAGATGATCTCATATGAAGTAAATTAAAAGAAACACTACCAAAATATGCTAATGATTCATTTGTGCTTTTTTATTTACTATACTGTAATGTAATGACATTTATTCTGATATGATTTAGTAAACTTTAATAAAATGTACTGTATTCCTGGTAACCATCACAATGTACTGTTGTAAACCTTAGATTCTATCCCACATAAGTAGTATGAAGTGGAGTAGATGCTAGCTATTTTTTTCTGTACAGTGATTTATGGTGGTTTACATACCAACAAAACTCATGATATATACATTGTTTATTAACTACTGTTGTGCAATGGTGATGAATCCAAGAAGTGAGTTGTAGGATTGCTTAAATTTGTGAACATGTAATAAATATGCCATGGAACTACAAACTTTGTAACTACTTCAGTATTATTCACATATGGTTACTATATGCAGCAATGCATCAGATTTGTTGAAGGAGGAGAGAGTAAACAATGTTCCTATAGGTTATGGTAAAGTGTTAGACCTATAATAATAATGATAATAGTGCTCATCATCTGGAGTGCCCTAATGCAGTGCCTCCTCCTCTTCCTCAGTAGGTAGACTTGGTGGTTATACTCGTACACTTTACTTGGTCCCTTTGTGGCAGTATGCTTTTTAATGATCTTTCAGACTATGCAAAAACATATTTTATAATAAAGATAATTAAATATGTAAATGGTATACAGGATCCTCATAATGCTGTATCTCATGAATGGATTAATTATGAGGTGGTCAGACTTCTCCATTTTATACTTATTTAGGTTAGTAAAATGCATTGTATATACATATTTGTATTAATTGATCTGACTACACTCATAGCTCCATGTTTAAGTATATTGCCTTTTTAAGAAATACATTATTATGCAGATAATTTTTGCATCATTTTATTCAAATGCTTTTTGGGGTTTAAGAATGTGAGAACAGTGCTTATCAGTTTGCTTGATACTGTAACCTCTCTCAATTTATACTATTTTATTAATGTTTACTAGAATTGCTTCACAATTGTCCACAGATTGTTGCTTATAATCTTTATTGTGTAGTTTATCAAGTGCAGATGTTTGCTTCATAGAATCAAATACTGTATATATAGATAATGCTTATACAGTATACTCAGTCACTTGGTGTAGATGCCACAGGGAAAAGTTTGAAGTAACATGCTCAAAGGTGTTCTCCAATCATCTCATTGGACCTAGTTCCATTCAGCACCAAAGATATATTTTATGTGTGTAAGTAAACTAAAATCTGCTGTAGGCTGTGTTGTATAGTATATAATATATCTATCTATATATTGTGGTAAATTAATAAAGCCTCTTAGAGTATAGCACTTGTTTGCTGTATAATTAATATGCATTCATTTCCATTGCTTATGTTCATGCAGTATTTAATCTAAGTAAGTATTAACTCATCATGCTTTCTCATACAATAAATCAAAATACTGTATTGTGGTTGGTATAATAGGTTAAATATATTTTATTTATAATAGTTTGTAGGTAACTCTATCTTCTTATCAGTATGAAATGTATTGTAGCAACCTAATACTGAATACAAGAATGCCTGCTTCAGCTGTGTAAGTTCATTCACTAATATGAACAACATTGCAAATATAAGTTAAGCAACAATACTGTGAGTACTGTCAGACTACCTGTACCCAGTAATCAGTCACTATAAGTTATTGCACTTATTATCCTATTTACATTCAAAGTGCATTTTTTTTTCCACACTCATCCCATTACAGTATACTCATTTTCAGCAACAGATTTCCAGGAACCATAATGTATGAGGCTTTATAAGTAGTGTTTTATGTATGTAATGCATGGTTTCCAGACAGTTCTTGAACACCTGAGTATAAAGGATTTCAGAGTATGTACTGTACTACTGTTTGTGGTGTTTCAAGAATTCAGCTCTGACTGAGTTTGTGAAGTCTGTGTAGCAACTCTACAATTGATTGTTTCTGTTACTGATGTCAGTGAGATTATATAAAGTCTACTTTTGCCATTGAAAGTTATAATTATGTATTCTCAGCATTATATAGTAGTATGGAGGGAAGATAAAATGTTTGGGTGACTGGTGGTGTTATTTAAGCAGTGCCTTGTCATATATGGAGGCTGTGCTGGAGAGAAAGTTTAGTCATAATAGAACTCATTTCAAGAATATGTTTTATGTCTTCCTGTTGTACATCATTTTATAGTTTTTTTAGATAGAAATGAATATGTAATTTAAAAAAATAAAAGTATTTCAAACAGTTTGAGATTATATAATTATGTTCCGTTGGGTGAGGGCATTGGTCTTAAGTGGGCATCAGGGTAATGTTAGTGTCTTTTAATCCATATTAGGTTTTCTCCTATCTTTGTTGTGTGTTTGGTTATTTAGTTATCTTTCTATAGGCTTTCTACTGTAGTACAGTATATACTTTACACAGAAGCAGATAAACTCATAATTTTCCTTCACTATACAGTATTATAACAGGAGAGACTTATGGGGCTGATGGAGCCCATTGGGCTTACCCAGGGAGGTAGATGGGTTGATTTTATTTGAGGATTAGATAATATTGATGTGTTCATATATACAAAATAAAGTCTAAACACATATAGGACGCACAAATACACTAACAACCCAAAAAGCAAAGAAGGCAGAGAAATGTGAGCGGAAGAAGGAGGCTTGACCAAGCAAGTAGAGAGTGCTGGAACACTGAGAACTGGAGACTCTTCTGCTATGACCACCCCTGGATCTGGGTGTGTGTGTGTGTTCCAGAAGGGAGCAAACTTCAGCCAAGTGTCAGAGCTATATTTAGATAGATAAATACAATACAGTTCATTGCCTTTAAGCTAAGATCATCATTAGTAAGATTATTTGGGGATAAAAGCGGTTTGAAAGACCCTACAAGTAGGACGAGGGAAAAGATAGAGGTGGGAGAGCAAACACGAAAGAAACAGGAGATCAGAGAATAGAAGAATTGAAAGGGAGTGACTGGAGAACCAATAGGGCAAGTACACAATAAAAGAAGACAGTGAGGGGAGCCCACAAAGCAACAAAATAATACCACCCAGACTACACCCTCACCTTATAACTATAACAGTATTAAGCCAATTGATATTGACCAGATGAAATACAAGCATTTAATAAAGGCATATTTAATATTCCTGCTCCCACTTCGTTCCATTTCTTTAATATAGATATCTAACATTCTCACATACTATATAGGGATTATAGGAAAAGGTGTGTTTTTTCACTCCCGAACTTCGACATTGTGATTGACGTACTCTTTAATCCACCCATCTGTAAATAATAACCTACAATATCTTCACACCTTGATTCCTATTGACAAGCCATTAACAATGATCCTTTATCAAATGACCTATGCTATTACTCCCACTCAGACAGACTATAAATTACAATGTTCATGAATGACCTCCCCTATTACTCCCACTCAGTTCTTGCTATCATCATCTGCTCATCCACTTTGTTGTCCACAGACATGCCATTAACAGTCATTATGATATTTGAACCCTTATGTTAAGTTGTAATGGGTTCGAATGTATATTGTTTTTATTTGAAACCTCCATGCGCCACCTATCGTTCAAACCTTACATGTGTTTTCCTGGCACTTATTACCTGATATCGAGCCCTCTAACTAACATGGCCGCATGAATTAGTGATAGTGAGGAACTTGTGGACTCAAAGACAGAATTTTACAGTGTGTGAGCCTTCGTAAGTGACAGTTTTATGTACGCTGGACACTCTGATATGCAGCGAATTAAAGGACAAGGAACATCAGGTTGGTTTACATGTGATTTATGGCAGTGGAAGTGATCAGCTTGGATTGGTTATATGAGTTTACCCGTGTTTGTCGAGGTTCAAGCTGCTTCTTTAGTGCCCCATCAGTAAAAATACCAGTGTTCGTTTGGTGCTCAATGAAGAATATGGCGTGGTGAATGAAGGGTGGTGATGGTGGTGTTATAATGGTGGTGGTTATTGTGTTAAAAATGGGGAGAACTGACGGCAGGCCATTCACCTCCTGCCCCATTGGTGTTTCCGTGTTGAGTAATGAATATCCTATGCCCTCATCCTAATCCTAATCCTCATACTCCTACCTGATACCAACCTACCTAATCCTCCTCATCATCCCTTCCTCTTCATCCTCTTCCTCTTTCTCCTCTTCCCCTTCCTCTTCTTTACGTGTCAACCAATTTTTTCCATGACCAATGAAGTATATTTGTTCTTCTACCGTTGTATACTTCCTTGTTCTCAAATGTCACGTTCTTTTCTTTTCTTTTCTACTTGTGTCATAGGTGGTGGTGTTGTTTAGAGGTGCATCTGGTCAAACTATTTCATTCTATTGATGTTACCAAGACTTACAATCACACACACACAGAGTACAGTATTAAACTTAGTTAACATAGATGTTGGTGTTTAATGTGGGATATTTAGGTGTATTGTAGACCCTGGATATACAATGAATAAATATTCATGTCCACCACTCACTTCATTTTACACTCATTCACACATGGAATAGCACCAAATGTCTTCCCAGGCTTGTCTTATTCATTGCCATACATACTACAAGATTTACTGAGACTGTTGAAAGAATAGTGCTGGATTTATTCATCTTATATCGAGGGTCTGGTGTACAGTAATACAGTATAGAGTTTTTTAGGCTCCAATACTACTCAGGCATAGGCTATCTAGTGTCTTCATTCAGAGCTTAGTATCATGATTCAATTAACTTATATAGTTGATTTATGAATTGGTTTTGCTTCTTACAGAAATTCCAACTCCTATTTAGAGAGAAAGTATGATCTAACTGCCAACTTTGTTTTGAGATCCAGAATATGGTAAAAGACCTCAAAAAAGTATCGGCCCGCTTTTTTCGGCAAACAGTTTGAAAAATCAGTGATGTGATCTGAAATACGCCGGAGACACGAGTGACCCACAACTTACGATTTTGAAACAATCTACCCTCTGGGTGCCGATACTTCTTTGAGGTATTGTACATTCATAGAAAAGAAATTGAAAGTCTTGACACTAATGCTGGTAACATGCTAGGGTAATTCTTTACAAAATCTCTGCCTATTTCCCCCCCTCCCTCTAATATCATATAAACTCTAATAATGAAAAAAGAGCCTGAGAATGTAGGATTTTGAGTGGGGAAGAAAAAATATGGAAAAAACTCCAAGTTTTGAAATCCCAAGTCAAGAATTGGGTAACCTTACTTTGCTCAGATGATTTGTTTGAAGGCATTACATTTGAATAATGGAAAACCCAAGACAATAGTTTCCAAAGCTTGTCTTGTTTTGTTTGAAGGCATTAAATTTGAATACCTAATGGAAAACTCAAAACAAATTTCCAAAGCATTTCTTAGAATTTTCAGTTTTCTTCAAGTGTGATTATTGAAAAATGGAAAACCCAAGCCAAGTTTTGCCACAGTAATATAATCTAACTTAATTAACCAATAGTTATGATTATTAGCAGACACATTAATATGTTCCCCACTCGAGAGCCATAAGCAGACTATGGGTCGTATGCAATAATATCCATGTTGATAATGGTGTGGTACCGGTACGATGACTTTATAGACACCTTACAGAGCTATTGTACCAGTACCACACCATTGTCAACACCATCAATGTTCTTGTGTACGGCCTGCTATAGGTTAGGCTACCTGATAGGATCACAGACTGGCGTGATTGTTACAGACTTGCACGGCCATAGGGAATGTTTTACTGTTGCGAAGTGCACCTTGAAACCAACACTGCAAACTTTTAAAAGCTGTCTTACAGGAATAGAGTAAATCAATTATAATATTGATACATAATTTCTGACCTACGAGCTCCACATCCGCTTCCATCCATATCTGAATTTCATGCTTAAAAATATATTAGTGACTACTTTAAATGTCAAGATATACTTCAAATTTTATGCATTTCTAGATCTATTAAGAGTATGGCCTGCATCTGGCCATGACTAGATTTAATACTCTCTTTTCAGAAATTATATATCACTATCACGTGTGTACCGGTACAGTACTGTTTAACATTATGATAAGCTATTATAGAAGTGATGAACTAGTGGAGAGTGTAAGGAAAGTCAGCTTTGTCATGCTAACCTATATAATTCTAGAGTTAGTTCTATTAACAATAAATACCCTATGAAAATGTACAGTAGCTAACAGAAGAACAGTTCATTAGATGGTGCCAGTTATCATACTTATGATATGCATATAATGTTTATTGCAATGAAAACAATAGGAATGCTTAAAGATACAAACTTCCAGTAGTAGTATTCCTTTAGTGGTATTGCTTTGGTGCCCCATCATGAGACTGGCCAGGACAAAACCTACAGACCCACTGCAAAGAGGCAACTTCCCCTTCCAGACCCAGGGAAACTGTAGCCTACCAGGGCCATTAAACTCATTCATCTCCCAAAAGGTGGTTTTGTATATTGTGTTATGCTTTGTGATCTAAAGATTGTTGAGTCAAGATGCAGCACATAAGTGAACCCTTTTGGTGTTTCCTGAGGGAGGATAATAAAGATTCATTGTACATACATTACTTTATGTGAAACTGTGAACTTGTGTCCAATAATGTATATAACGGAATGTTACTACAGTTGTATCTGAAGCGTTGATAAACTGGTACTGTACAGGAACCTTGAAATTCAAGTGTCTTCATAGGGCCATTTACTCAACACTCATACATTTATGGAAATAAAAAACATGTACTGTATACAGTAGTAACAACATTAAAAGTATTTCAGATTTATGTATGAACTTACACGATGCTATATTTAAGGCAGTGTTGGTTTGGACATCTGACATCACAATTATTCAACTAATTTTGATATACATGTAATGATATTGTACTGTATTTATATTGAGTATTGTAGTAATAGTCCAAAACAAGAAAAGACAAGATAACAAAATAAAGTTATTCCATCATCTGTTAAGATATTTTTCCAAGTTAAGTATGGTATATAGCTAATAATAAATAACTGAGGACCTCCTATTTGCTTTTACAGTACATTATATAGTGGCTTTCGAAGTCGTGTTCTGTGAGAGGACCAAATAAAGGAAGGCATAATATTGTATAATGGTGCCAATATATTCCCTTTTTTTCTTTCTTATTGAAGTTGTAGGAGAATAATGGTAAGCTATGTTAATAAAAATATTTCATTTTTCGATTCACAATGAGTTTGTATTTATGTCCTTTTTTATTTCTTTCAGTGCCAAATGGGCCCAAAGATCAGGTAACTTGCTTTGAGAAGTCTACATTCCTGTACGGTAATGTACTTCATGTGATTCTTCTGTTGTATCTCCCCTCATATACTGTACCATAGCTATAGTATTTATGTATACTGCATTGTCATATACTAAGGAGTATTGATAATATAATTATTATTAGCTTGATTTTAATATTTGGTTATACTGATTTTATTGAAAGTTTAAGTTGAGGAATGTTTTTCATGGGTCTGATAAGTAAATTATCAATTAAATGGATATAATAGTAGACAGACTGACTTTGGCGCAGAATTACTCATCATTCCAGAGCTACACAAGTCCCATGACATCATCGATGGCCGCAGCTGCCGCTGCTTCTGACCCATATATCTCTCCGTACTACATGCCATCAACCCACTACCAGGTCAGATTGATGTCTTAAGTTTTCTTTTAATTTGGCACTCTCCTGGTCTTGATATATATTTTGAATCTCCACCTCGTGATTGGTTCCTTAGGTGTTTGGCAGAGAATGTAAGATGAACAAATTTTATACTAAGTGAATGCTGTATCTTTTATCCATTTTAATACTGACCTTGGCTATGTGTCTGGACTCCACTAACATTGAATGTATGGTACTCACTCACATTTATGGTAACTCGCCAAGTAATAATGACCTTTTCTATACCTCATATACTCTCTACTTATAACTACTCTGATTCTATAGGGCCAGGTAGGCAAAATGAATACAAAATTTGTCTGATTCCTGAAGTTTTCAACTCCATCCCAAAACCCAAGACTGTGGGCATGATCCATGTTCCAAAACTTTTTATTGCTGAGGATAAATAATTTAGTATTGCACTGTCTTCTATGCAGGTTTACATTTCCAAAGTCGTGCAGTATTATGGGACCTTACTTAGCCTCTTCCCTCATCCCCTGCTTTTCCTCTTTCAAACTAGTATACTTCCACCCTTACCCCCGACCCTCACTCAGATTTTGTTAGGCCATTGTGATATTTACATACAATATGTAAATCATAAAAACTTTCATTTGAAATATTTTCATTTTACTCCTGTCTGAAGTAATGTAGTTACTATGTAGGCTTTTATTTGATAACAAAAGTAAGTCCTCATCAATCAGGCATATTATATGAGTGACTATTTACAGGCATTTGGCGTTGGTGACGGCACTTGGAGCAATGGGGGCGACCACATGCAAACGTTCCTGGGAGGTTATGGAGGCCAGATGGGTTATGACTCACACAGCACCATTGATGGTATGTTTGGCAGTGGAAGTTTTGGCGGCTTCAACCCTCCTGGCTTCAACTATGGTTTCCACGGCAATGGGGACTACAGTGCGTGGGGTGGATCAGATGTGCGCGGCGGCAACAAGCCTTACGATGACTACTACCAGCGTGACAACTTGTATGCTGATGACCGAGTAAAGGCATTGGATCAGGGTGTTCAGGGACTTACTATAACTGATCCTAAAACTGGACAGGACTTGCCTAGGGATGGGAGTGCTTCTGGAATTGGGAAAAATGTGGCTACAAATGGAAGTGGTGGAGTTGAGGTCAAACCAAATGGAGGGAACAGTCCAAGTGGAGAGGCATCTGTGGGACTGGGACAGACTAAGAAGGGGATGTCATGGGCCAGTATTGCATCCCAGCCAGCTAAGCCGCAGCCCAAAGGAAGACGTGACAAGACTACCATGTCCTCCATTGTACCTGGTCGTCACATGGACATTGGCACTTGGGAAGGTAAGAATGGTGGCCCCAAGCCTGTGGCACCTCCACCAGTGCCCCGACCAGCCTGGGAAGCCCCACGTGGAGGGTCTCGCTCAACCACCTCCACATCCTACTCCACTCCACCCCCACGCACCCCACCCCAGGTGCCTCCCCCTCAACAGGTTCCCCAGGTGGGACAACAGCAACAGCAGCAGCAGCAACAACAACCACAGCAGCAACACCAGCAGCAACAGCAACAACAACAACAACAACAGCAGCAGCAAGGAGTGGTGCAGCAAGAGCAGCCACCACCCCTCCAGACACTGCAGCAACCTTCCCCCCAACAACATCAGCAGAACCAACACCAGCAGCAACACCTCCATCAGCAGCAACACCTCCATCAGCAACATCTTCATCAGCAGCAGCAACACCAACACCAGCACCAGCAGCTCCACCAACAGTTGCCATCACCTCCACAACAGCAGCAACAGAATGCTCCCCCACCACTGTTGCAGGGAGGAGTTATGCACCCTCCCATGGATTTACCACCCTCCCCACAAGGTGGTCCTCCCATGCCAGTGTCTCAGCGGCCCCCCCTTGCCCATGTGCCTGGACAGCTGCCCTCGGAACTCCAACCCGATGACCCTATCCTTGAAGGTCTTCGTATGCGCAATGATTACAATCCCAAGGACTTTGACCTTAACCCTAAGAATTCACGTTTCTTTGTGATTAAATCTTATTCTGAAGATGACATTCACCGTTCTATCAAATATGAGATATGGTGCTCCACAGAACATGGTAACAAACGTCTTGATGCAGCTTTCCGTGAGAGGGAGGGGAAGGGTCCCGTGTACCTTTTCTTCTCGGTGAATGGATCTGGGCACTTTTGTGGTTTAGCTCAGATGATATCCATGGTGGATTACAATTCTTCATCATCTGTGTGGGCTCAAGACAAGTGGAAAGGACAGTTCCGTGTCAAGTGGATTTATGTGAAAGATGTCCCTAACAGCCAGCTGCGTCATATTCGGCTGGAGAACAACGAAAACAAGCCTGTCACAAACTCTCGTGACACTCAAGAAGTTCCTTATGAAAAAGGAAAGATGGTAAGTAATGTGCAATTTTTCTGTTTTCTTTGGTTTGTAGTAATTTCAAGAGTACAGGTACTTGCTAACCTCTCACTGTGTGTATTGCAATAATAGAGATGAGCAGTAAAGTGAAGAAAATGGTACAGTGATGTTATCTTTTCTTCCTTGTCTTATACTTACAGGAGAGGTGTAGGATTTTTTTTTTTATTCTGTATACCGGTACTGTATAATTATGTAGTGCAAAAAGTAAGGACTGAGGGAAAGGTGCATCAATGATATCCTTACCTGTGATATAAATTGAGTGAATAATGATATTGCCAAGTTCAGTGTATTTTTTTATATATTTATTTATAATTACTTTTTTTAAGGCAGTGCTAATACAGATAATTACTAATGTGTGATTAAGGTTTGTTATGCATTCCATATTGGTAAATCCCCTTTAGGGATAGAACTGTATATTGAGCATTCAATTCAATGTGAATGAACTCCTCACTTGTTATCCATGTTATCATCTATAAAGTAGCCTATATGTTTTAGAAACCATAAGATTTAAAGTTGTACACTAATTAGGTATGGACAGTCAACAGCAAAAGGTTTTCCTCTCGACCTTCATGTTACAAACTGGTTGATTTGGGAACTTTGTATAAGGTAAAGTTACGGTAATAGAATTGTTTATTTCTTTCAAAAGGGTTGTTAAAAAAAACTTATAAATTGAGCCCAGTCCGCGTGGGTTTTTAGATTCTCCGGTTATAATTAGATTTGTACAGTTAATTTAAAATACCACATTTTATTAGGTTGTACTTTCTGCTGTTATTATTTAATTTATTTTATTTTTTATAACTGGCATAGTAATTACTATAAAGTGCAGTACATGTACTATATTGTGACATTACATAGTGCCTTTTTTTTTCCAAGATATTGTATATCATAACAATGAAAGGATATTTTCAACATTTCTATTGCTGCTGTATAGCCTACAGGATTATGTCACTATAAAACATATGTATCCCCAAGTGGGCCAATATAGTTATAGTGTATCTATCTATCTATCTATCTATAGCTCTGACGCCTCGCTCCCTCCGGAAACTTCCCCCAAGGGGGTGTCCACGGCAGAAGAGTTATAGTGTACTGTACATGTATTTCCAAAGCCAATAAATTGGATGCAATAAGTGGAGTAAAATTAAAAGCTAGTGAAATAATCTAAAATACCATTAGCTTAATTAGGTGCACTTCTTTTTAAAAGCAAATTTTGAGAGTTGAAAAGTGTGACTTATACCCCAAGAAGTTTGGTATACCTGCATGCCTTTGCAGCAAATTCACTGGGAAATATTGTACTGTAATTTTGACATTTTTTTTATTACTGTTTACTGTACAGTTCTTTTGCTTCACCCATATCTAAACCACATATTTATGCAACTACTCACCATGTTGCACAAACTTCTAGATATTCCCTGTCTCCTTTGACTTTCATCCACTGCATATTTTACTTATGTAAACAAATATTTGTAGCAGTATGGTAACTGGTCCTTAATTTTGAGTGAAGGAAAATTGAGCACATACCCCTCCCTCTCACCCTTTTATTCACCTTTTCTTTCCATCTCCCTACCTCCTTGTACTTTAGTATCACTTGCTAGGTAGGAAGGAGCAGCCTAGGCAGAGAAGAGTAAGAAAGTGTGGAATATTTCTTTAGTTCATGGCTGTTCATTGTTTAAAAGGTACAAGCCATTTATGTAAAGTGTAGTATTACCATGAGACATTTTTACCTACCATTTTCTTGATGTCATTAATTTAAGTTCATTAAGAAAGTGATGATTTATACACATATTAGTATGTAATAATTTTGAATATCTAACCTATATAGCTAATACTTAAGCTGATTTGCAGGTGCTGAAGATAATCAACCAGTACCGCCACACCACCTCAATATTTGATGACTTCTCACACTATGAAAAACGCCAAGAAGAAACTGAAACTCGCAGGCATCCTGGACCACCATACAAGGTAAACCAAAACTTGTCAGTGTGAATGCGTAACAAGTTAGCTTGATAAGTTTTGTTGCCTTGATCAGATTTGTATATGGTTGCTCTTTAGACTTTATTTGGGTCCAGTAATCCAGAAGTGGACATATTTGCTCTTTGGGTGGACAGGTGCACTGAACAAGAGTTAAATCAAGTGTAAACCAGAGGGATAGACATGTAGAAGGATGTAGTTAGTACAGTGTGTCCTTATATGTAATCACTTGTGTGCATCCTACTGAGATATTCTCAGTGACATGCATAGACATTCTCAACATATTGAAAGCACAGATACTCTAATACCCACACCTACCACTTGCACGCTCAAGCATTGAACATGATGTATACCCTCCCATTAAATTATTAAAATTTTATTGATAAATACCATTGTTGGACACTGACTACTCTAGAGGTCTTTAATTGTTGTGTTATTTGCAGCTAAATGAAATGGTTTACTTGTGAGTAGCATTGGTGCATTTTTCTTACTGTTTTGTCATATTGAAAGGATATGGATCGTGATGACCGTCGAGGTGATCGCATGGACCATAGAGGTGGTGGTGGTGGGGGTGATCATCCCAGAGACCACCCAAGAGACCATCCCAGAGACCATCCCCCCAGGGACACCCGTGATCACTACCACCGCGGGGGAGGGGATCACCGTGACCACCCCAGGGACCACCACCGGGGCATGGGTGGGGGAAGGGGCAGGGGAGGGCCGCACCACCACCCTCACCATCATAGAGGAGGTGGAGGCCGTAACTGAACCCCAGCCTGCCAGTCCTTTGCTCATTCTGGCCTGCTTCCTTCCTGGGCACAGAATTTTGGTGAACTTTAACTCAGTCGCTTGAAATTTGAAAAGAAATGGATATAAGACCCTTGAGCTGAAAAAGATAAAATAAAATAAAATAAATAGTTTGCTGTTGTTTAATACCCGTTGAATAACAACTTTGAAAGGCACAGAAATGAACAGTGAACAGTTTTCGTGTCATTGATATATCTGGTGAACAGATACACGAATTTTAAGATGGAGAAAAAAAGTTGAACTGAGCGAACAGTGGAAAGAACATTCATATATACGGTACATACTTTATGGACAATTGGCATATTCAGAGGAACCTAAGTTCCCAGTAATTAGACTGGAAAATAAATTTTGACAGGCTGACAAGTGTTTAAAAACGATTTGATAACGCAAGCCAGACTAACTAAATATCTGCACGTGGATACATAATGAAGGAAGTTGTGCAGTGCCCTTTAGGAGTCTTTAAAGTCTCCTTTGCTTGAGCTCATGTGACAAAGGAGTGATTGCCAGGTGATGAAAGAACTACTGATGTTATGCATACAATAATAAATGCCCAGTTGAGAAAATTGCTCTAAGTTGTGAGAAGTGTAGCAGTGCACTAAAACACTGTTGTCGTCCACTGTTCAAGATTAGACAGGCACCCTACTTGCACCAAACTTCACTTGCCTGTATGTCGTCAGCTTAAGTGATACCACAGAGCAAAATGATATCTGTCATGAACAATATATAAAGTAATATTTTTATCCCAGAAAAACACTTGGCATCAAGAACTGCAAAGAGTAATGCCACTTGTCTTTGTTATGCTTTTGTTTTTGTTTTTATTTTTCACTGTTGTGGTTAGGGGAATTGGAACACAGTATATATATAGATATTTAATCTAATCCTCCTATAATCGTACAACTGCAGGTTTCTTTTGGGAAAACCAGGTGACTTGACAGACCCACACGTGGGACCTGAGAACTTAACCAAGCAGAGAAAACAGAATAGAAATAGATTTTTTAAAAAGGAGAGTTGAGGGCTCCAGCTGCCTCTCTCATCATCTTCATTGATGTTCCCTTTTTTCATACTTGTGATTCGAACCAAATATAGTGATATTTTTTTTTCCTTTCTCCCATAACTTGAAGAAAAGTGCAAAGTGAAGTTAATCTAGTGATGAACCTTTTTTTACCAGCATTTAATTCTGAAAATATAACTTAGGTGAAGAGGACAGGCCACGGGGTAACTCAAGAATGATTTTGTCATAGGCTTGAGAGCCATTGAAAACAGTGAAGAGAAAAGTGAAAGGAAAGGTGAAACGTACCTTGGTGTTATATTTCTTTAGTGCCTGAGAGTATGGGATTGTGTAGTTTTAACTAAAGTGATACTGTAAATGCTCTTGAATATAGTAAAAAAAAAACTTTTGAACCACCTCAGACTCAACTTGTATCAGCAGTGCCTCAATTAACTGAAATATCTGTAGTTGTTAGTGTTAACATTTACTATCATCTAATAATTGATAATACAATATATATAACACAAAAAAAAAACATTATGGTTCAGTGGAATCACCTCTTCAAATATACTATCGCTTCAAATCCTATCATCCAACAAAAAGATGTAAGTTACAATAAAGCAAATTTAGTGACTTTGTTATTATGGAAATGTTAAATATGCTTTAGTGTTGAGAAGAGTATGAACGAATAACAGGCCAATGATATATATCAGTGTAATTATATATGTTAAAAAAAACAAGTGGGGATTTTAAAGTTCAAAAAAGGTTTGGGAGATGCTTGGTGCTGTTGTGAAGATCAAGTTGTTTTTGTGCTTGTGGGAAACAATACCATGAATCAAGACCACCTTACCGTTTTGTGTCCTGCTACCTTTGTGACCACTCACACCACCAGCCCTGTATCTGCCCCAGAATCCTGTAGCAGCTGCAAGCACACCCTGGTACTCCTTTCCATTGCTTCCACTGTCATCAGGAACTCCCCCCACCCGTACTCACTCCCCAGCCACACTCCCATCTTCATCAGGGTACCATTTCTCTGTGGCCCCTTCACCAACCAAGAAGTGTCAAACTATTTCACCAAGCTGCACAGAGTCACTGGCTGGCCGTTGCTGCACCCACTGCTTCACCAATAGTCAGGGATGCATCAGGGATTTCTGATGGTATCATTAATATATGGGGAGGCACTGCACCTTACCTTCTTAATAAAGTTGAATATCCGTGAATACTTGACCAGTTTTATTCAGCTGAGAAACTACCTATAAAGATTTTTTTTATGTATCTGTACATATGAAAAGTTGTCATCAGACCTTCCTCATGTTGTGGTAATACAACAGGAAGATGTAATGAAAGAGAGGTGCAGAGTCTCTTTATATTTTAATAATACCACCAATAAACATTGAGGGAACAGCCTGCAGAGTGGAAAAAGACCAGCAAGCATCTCTGCCCTGTAGATGGTGGGTACTCGCAGTGTGCTGCATGGTTTGGGGCATACCAGTGGCTGATACCTCCATATTATTTTCATTTGTCTAAGTTGATACTGGTAGTTATGGTTAGTTTTTAGGATTTTGGCATATCTGGCTGCTTCTGCCTAATTATATGATTTAGAAATTTGGCTTATTTTAACTCTTAATAAATTGCATAAGATATTTTGTATAGAGTGCCTGAGAAAAGTATTATATATATTCTTGCCCTTTTAACTCTGTGTTTTGATAAACAGTGGAAAATTTACATAGAATTCCCTTGAACTTCCTTCTTGTCGTGTCCTAGAAATGGAGTACAGTAATTGAACTGCAAATGAGTGACCCTGAAACTCTGATCTTAGACATTATCTCAGAACTCCTATTGTGCCAGTTAATTTTTGGGAAAGAATGTTATATTTTCAGCAGGCAGACAGTTAGCATCATCTAGGAATTTCAACCAGTGTATTTTCTAATCTGCCATTAACCTTTTTAGCAGAATGGATTTTTCCTCCAGATTTCTATCCAAAGGGAAATGTCTTGATTTTTTTTAAGGGAGGGGGAATGTGTCCAGATGATATTAGTTGTCCTCTGCCAGTGTGTGGTGTTTTCTCTCCCTTTCTCTGTCCATATAACCACTAGCTTTATTGTGGGTGCCTATATGTGGGTCTTATTGGTATTTTATGTATTTACCATCATGTTTCTTGTATTAAATACTGAGCTGCCTCCTAGTAATACATATGTATATTTTTTCTTGTACACAGATGTTCGGTTAACTAGATGACAATTATAGTTCGTGTATCTGCTTATAGCTTCATTTATAACGTCCGCATTAGTAACTGCCTATAATTTTAGGATGGCACTGTCTGCTCTGCCCCTCAGTGGTGTTTAGAGGTTTGTTGAGTGTTGCAGTCATAATATGTATGACTTTATTTATTGTTACCAAACCAGACTGTCTGAACATGTGTTGTTATACTGTTGAATACATAAAACTTGAATACTGTAGCAGGTTATCAGTCCTGCATTATGTGACTGGTGCAGATTTTATTTTTCCCTGTCTTCGCTCAGGGAACAAGGATCAAACTTGATGCCTGTTGCCATGCCATTTGGGTAAAGATTGTGTATGGTATATCATTGTACTGAAGAATTTTGGTTATAAATATTACATCACATAATGAGTTATTCCTATGAGATTTTTGGATCATTAATTAAACAATTAATAACTATTTTTTTGTAAAAAAAAAATATTTTAATCTAGGTATTTCATTAAATAGGTGTAATTTGACTTGTTATAAAGTTAACTGCAATTCTCAAGAATATGCATGTTATAAAATAAGAAGAGGATATAAAAATCATCTCGTCAAACAAATGAATATGAACCTATCATGATTAATTTGATTATGTAGTCAAGTAGAATATAGATTTGGGTTTGGTAGTAGTTTAGTCAGGAATATTTAGTTCAATATTACCATTATATACTGGTAATGAAAGTCAAAAGCAAGTACACACAGGTGAGCGGCATAAATTTCATATATATATAAATATATATATACATATATATATCCTTTCATGTTTAGTGTATAGAGGTAATGGATAGAAGAAGTAGTATTGTATGGTTATAGTTTTATTTTGGAGAATGTACTAGTGAATCATCTTGTTCAAATTCTTTTGATGGGGTGTTATTTTACTAATATGAATACAAATAAGTTTGCTAAAGGGTTTTGGTTTTTAGTTTATCCATCACTTGGAGCTTTTTAAAGGTTAAGAAAAATCCTTGGAGATTGGGGTGTTGCCTGATGTGCAGACTGTAATGGGGGGCAGAGCGGTGCGGTTATGTGGTCTTGACAGGTCCCTCCTGTGGGAACAAAATGTTCGTCAATAAAACAAAATGTACACTGAAACTTGTCTTTTTACACCTTTATATTCTGGAAAAAGAAAGGAATGACTTCATTTTGCATTTGAGGGGAAGCTAGGGTTAAAGTAATATGCTATTAATAGTAACTTCTCATATTGATACTAGAGATTAAAATAAATTCAAAGTTATAGAGGCTCCACAGATTAAAGTAATCACATACTGCTGCTGCAAAGATAATCATGTAGGTACAATATGAGTACTGTACTGAACATATAATTAAAAGTTGTGTCGACGACCAGTGAGGGTCTGCTTAATCTGTGCTGTTTAATATTTAATCTGACACCAGTCACCAGTGTGTCTTGTCTTGGTCCCGATTCCTGGACCTGTATTCATTTTGGTTATTTGGCATCCCAAGTTCCCCGTTTGGGCCAATCTTCCTCCATATTTATATACAAGCTTGTAAAGTCATGGTCTTTACCTTATAGTGGTCATCACCAACATCATGGCAAAAAGAGTATAGAGAGATAGATCTTTCTTATACTCTTTGATTATAGGGCCATATTTAAGAACATTCATGGTGTATACGATGGCTCTGTTGTTTGTCTATGGAACCGTCGTAGCAGTACTACACCATCATCAACACCACGAATGTTCTTGCATACGGGGCCATAGTTCCAACCAATATTACCGTTGTAGTTCCCTAGAGGGCCCAAACTGTCTGGCCTAGCAGTCCCGACTCCCGAGTCTGGTTGACCGAAGCCGCGCAGATGCTCGGACCCCCAAAGAGAGCCAGCCTGGCAGGAAGATATGAGCTGCTTCTGGCTCACAGGTATGTAAAGTCATGGTCTAATGTACAGTCGGCGGCAAAAGTCCTGTCGTCTTATCTGCTTCACTGAGACAGGCAGTGTTCATGGACTAGAGAAATACGCACGTTTTCTACACCTAATAATCTCTAGTCTACGAACATCGCGTGCCTCGGTGAAGCAAGTAAGGCGACAGGACTTTTTCCGCCGACTGTACTGCAACACCTTCCAATGAGATGGCTTCGAAAAATTATCCGAAACTATAGCTGTTGGTGTGTGCAATTTTGGTTCATAAAATTAACTCAAATAGCTCGCTTTTATTCACCTGTGAACGATTTCGAGTGTCGCGCGCCACCCGCGTTGCCTTCCTGAACGCAGCCCTGCTGCAGGTGGCTGATCAACAAATCGTTTCATGACGTTTACATGCACCTCAATAATATAATGCATGTTACCAAGTTTTCCCAATATTTTACCTGGTACCCATTTCCGTATTATGACGCAACATGATATAGTATACATATAGTCTTTCTCAACCAGCCCTCACCAGTGGGAAAAGGTGATAAGAGAGGTGCATGGGACGGTAGTACGAAGGAAAGAGAAGGAATGGAGGGATAATTGAAGAACTGATAAGGATTGGATGGGGCCAAAAGGACGCCCAAACCCTTACTGTACTGCCCACATCATCGCAGAAAGACTTGCCAAAGTTGCCAGAATATTTTGCGAACACAGACACGCGCGCTTTTTTATATATAAATAAAAAATATTTATTTATCGTCGCATCATTAGATTAAGCTTTATTTAATCGTTAATGGCATACATCGTCTGTTACACTGGTTGCAGCTGGTGGCTATAGTTAACCGGCTGTAATTAAAACTACTCTTGGGGCCGTGGGAATAGGAAGGAAGGAGCCACACAGGCACACACCACAGCAGAGCTATACACACACACCAAGTTCACCAACACTTTTATTATTTATTTTTATTATTGTTATTATTATTATTATTATAATTATTATTATTTTCCTCCTTGAATTATTATCCCAAGGTCCTTCACAATTAATATTAAATGACTGAAGTTAATTTTTCTCCATTCCATTCTCATTGTAAATATTTATTATTATATTTATTAGAGCCGAATGTGAACAGACGCAAGCAGCATACTTAACCAATGTATTTATCATCATCAACATCATCTGTCTTATTAATGAGTAATTATTTAGTCAGTAAAGTAAAACAAAAGACACAAGAAACAGCAATAGCCGAGACGAATCCACCACACGCGGTTTGACTAAGAAGAAGGCTGGTCGGCAGTGATACCACTCTGTAGAATTTGTCCCTAGATCTTGAGATTTCGGGTAAACCTTGTGATATTGGGATTTTTATTTAGAATAGGTGGATATCTTGGCATTTTATTGTTTCTTATTGGAATATGTCTAAGTACAAGGCAAATCGTTCCCATTGACAATAAATACGTAATTCTAAGACAGTATATTCGGCCTGGTAGAGTGTTATAATAGTTACTTACTTGACATGCCATATGCTGTGAGAAACGAGAAATTCTGTCCTCGATTATTCAAATGAGCTGTTTTGTCTTTCAGTCTCTTTCCATTCTTCCATTTCACATCCTCATGCTGACTCGTGTCAACTATATTTTCCCCAACCCTCCCACAAGGACAGACCAGCAGATAAAAATAAGTTTCTCTGCCATTAATTAAGCCTCTTTCCCATGCCTCGATCCTTGCTTCTGACATCCCCATGATAATTAACGTAAGCATGTTGACCTACCACAAATATCTTCATATAAAATCACAAGCTCGTGTACTTTTCAGACATGATGTATAGGCCTACAACTCTTCATACATATACTGTAGAGTGTATATATTATAAACTCTTATTTTTGTTATTTAGACTGAGTCAGATATTTAAGCCTATCTTGGGATTTTTGGGTTGTGAATCTTGGGATTTATGAAATTTTAGTGTGGGATCACTGTGCTGGGTAGTAGTAATGGGCTAGTGGTTGGTGGGTGTTGACCGTCACACTAAATAAGTATTATCTCATTTATTGACACCGTAAGAAGGATACATGTAAGTTATTCACGTGAGGCATCATCTACAACTGCTAGAGGAACCTGTCATTCACTCTAAGGACACGAGGAATGAATGGCAGTCCTAACAAATTGATGCCAAGGGAAATTTGGCACCAATCTGTTTTCCCCGAGTAGAATAACAGTTCATTGTTTGTTGTTAGTGTTATGGTCCTGGTATTATGGCATTATACACTACGGTACCAACATATTATTAGTTATACCATGTCTATCTCAATAATAATAATAATAATGTAGCGTGTTATAATTTCTAGAGTTTCTTGTAGAGTTGGTGACCCGGAAATTAATGACAGATTTTTTTCCTAAGGTTCAATGAGTGTGTATTTCTTTGTGCAGTATATACGGTGCTTACAGTATATAATTAATATTTAACATGACACAAAGGGCAGGGCTTGTTGAAGTTCGAGGGAAATCGACTCAGTAAAACAAATAAATAAGGCATTAAACATGTAAATATTTATATGTTTTCTAATTCTTTAAAGAGCACAATTGCTGTTGGTCTCTTGTCACCCCAGCATGGTAAGGAAGCTGGATAGTCAGTAATATAAAGACACTCATAGGTTTCACTATATTTAGAAACTGTTTAGATTTCCATTGGGATTTTGTTGGTGAAATCAAATGATGCTGTGTGTTTTTTGTTATATAATAAATAACACCTGTGGGTATGGCCATCCCATTATGGAAGCTCCCAAGCATTATATTTATATATAGGAGATGGGATACCAAATTGATGATGATATTTACTGGTGAAGCAATAATATCCCCAAAGACTAACCATTACAGTATGCCCAGAATTACTTTGAATTTAGTGTTTCAAATAGAGAACTGAAAATTGCTATGAATCTTGCATTTCAGGATGTTGAAATGTTTTAACAGTGTACAGTATGTGTTTTAATTATCGAAACTTTCCTAGACACTTTGACTGGTACAGTATAATTACAAAGTATGGTGTATGTGTGTGTGAGTGCGTATGATCCTGTACAATGGTTAGCCTATATTTTGAATGACAATTGCAGTAGTTGTGCAAATTAGTGAATTGTCCTTTTTTCCCATTACAGATACATTTATGATCATGGCCGATGGTCTGTTATCATTGTCATGGAACAACCACAGCTCCACCTTTTGTCACATGCTCTCCACAGTACGTGGACTGGTAAGTTGTCAGTTTGATATTACTGTAGTTATTTTGCAGTTGTTGATTATTTAAGTACATGTACTGTACTGCACACTACTTCATACAAAGTTACAAGTATATTCATATAATTGATAAGTTATAACACAATCAAACACATTATACCATACATAATTCTATCTTTCAAGGGACAGAAATACGAATGCAAAACCTAAGAGAATGTTAACAAACACAGATGAGCATGAAGGAAAGACTGTCCTGTATCAATTTTGATGTCTATGTTTAAGAGTAGTTGTCTTACTGAAAATACTACAGATGATTTTAAGTTTCTCAAGCATGTAGTATGTAATCAGTAACCAAGGATTTGCAGTTGTTACATGTAAACTTTATTATGTTCCAGTCTACAAGAAGTTAACTTCTCACAAATATATTTTTTTTGCAGGAGAAATACTCAGATGTGACTCTGGCTTGTGATGGCAGATTTTATCCAGCTCATAAATTGGTCCTGTCAACTTGTAGTGATTATTTTCATAAAATGTTTGAAAGGACTCCTTGTAAGCATCCTGTCATTGTGATAAAAGATGTAGAAAGTAAAGACATTGAAGCACTTTTGAGCTACATGTATGCAGGCATTGTGAATGTCAGTCAGAATGATCTGGCTCAGCTTATTAAGGCAGCTGAGTTATTAGAAATTAAAGGGTTAGCAGTACCTGATGAACCTCCTCTCATGACCAAGAGAGGCAGCCATACAAGAAGCTCCAGTGCAAGTCCACACAGAAAACGACGGAAACAGGAAGACAGATCGAGTCCCGGCAGACATGACACAACACCTTCATCCTCCTCACCACGACCCAAGATAGCCTTTGGTCAGTCAGCTTCTGGCAGGCAACAGGACAGAAAAGGACAGAAACATGAAGAAGAAAAGAAAGGTAAAACAAAAAGCTGTGAAGATGATACAGATGAACAGCAATCCTTGACAGATCAAGGAGAACGGCAAATAAGAAATTCTATGGAGTCGTCAGAAAATCAAGCAGATGTAAGTACTGTACTACAAATTTTTCTGAGGATAGCAGCTTTATAAGAGGCCATGTCAGTATACTTCTTGATTATTAGCAAAATGTCAAATGATTAGCTCTGGTGAAATGTAAAGGAATGGTTTCCTTTACTGATACTATTCTTTATCATTCTGATTTGGCCAATCGATTAAAATGAGACCAGGATTTTTTTTTTTAGTAGAGTGGTAAGACAATGTGAATAATGCACTTTTCAGTAATTTATATAAATGGATAAAGAATAGACAAATTTGACTAAATGCATGTTAATCAGGATTCAAGCTTTGCTATGTGCATTTGTGTTTTTGGTTCTAAAATGAAATTAAGTTATAAAGTGTGATTTAGGGGAGAAAGTATTTCCTGCCATATAATAAAAGTTCTTTTCCTAAAATTGTATAGAGTTATGTAGTATGATTTATTAATGTATACAGTATAAAGATAATTGTAGTAATTAAGATTATAACTAAATTCTTGCACAGGGGCTGAACAACTCAATCAAAGAAGAAAAGGTTGAGCAAGTAAGTGAGGGTGATGGAGGTATGGGTGGGTATGAGTATGGCATGCTACTTGGAGGTATGCAAGAGGAAGGTGAGGACCAAGGATCAGCCTCAACACCCTTCTCTACCACTGAACACTCCTTTCACTCTAACCCAGGACCCTCAGGATTGCAAGGGGTGAGGCACCACTTGTTAGATTTAGTATTGATAAATAGATGTCTGTAAATGATTTGCCAGGGTTTAGAATTAACAATGATACATTTAGTATTGATTATCTTGCTTTGGTTGATTATAGACAATATTATTCAACACAGGAAATATTTCAAGTGTAATGGAATAATCCTATCTTGAAAAGCCCCTTCAGCCTGGGGATGTAAGTTCAGCAGTGATATTCCTTTGGCCAATGGCAGATAGATTTACCTCATTCAGGAAAACATCAGACCCTGGGAGTTGATTTTCAGTATTCATGGCAATACATCTGTTCGATATTACAAAATACTATGATTCATTTCCAGCTATTGAAATAACAATATGGTCCATTCAATAATAATTAAAATATTGGAGGTCTTATAAAAAATAATTGTTTACAAAGCCAAAATGAATATGATGAATTGATAAACTAGCCCAATCTGCCTACCCATGCCAGAATAATCTCACTATAACGTCTGTTTGGCTACTTTTATACGCAATTGGGTTATAGCTTCCATAGAACTTCAGTAACGTATAGTACTTGTATATCCATATTATAATTTTATGTAAATTATGACTTGTGTGATAACTGTAATTGGAAATGTTTTCAATGAAGAAGGACTATTGTAGTTGCAAATTTCATACTAAATTGACAGCATTGTAAATCAAGTACTTAAAAATAACTGGGTATAGTGTTATAGTGTGAGATACTCTTTTTGCAGTGGAGTGGTGTTGGTAACGGTGGAGAGTCGAGTCAGGGATATGGAGGTGACCTCAGCCAAGACCTACAGTTGGCAGGACACTTAGGAACACAGGCACAACAGTTACATCAAGTGGTGAGTGTTAAAGCCTTTACATTTTGACAAGGGAAGTTGTCATCATCATCATCGACTAATTGCTTTGCCAACATTACTCATGAGATATGAGATGGAGGCATATTTAATGGTAACAGTTCCACATGCATTTCCCCAGCAAATGAATCCTTTTCATTTGCTAATAATCAGTTAGTACATTCATAACTTCTTTTGAACCATGCTCTGTAGTGTGAGATATAAAAAGATGCAATTTTATTCTACCAGTTCCCATGGTATATATGTATTACATTATAATAACTCAGTGTGATGAAGATGTGCAGTATTGGAACCATGTGTTGATACTGGGTGGTTTCCACTCATAAAACGGTATATAAAAAAAGAAATTGGTTTCTCACTGATGCAATAGATGAGTTTTATTACTATATAGTAGAGAGTATAATATAGCAGAGGTGGCTGGTTTAACAAGTTTATTTAGACTTCTTTGTTTTGTGTATGGTCAATCTTTCTTATGAGTTTCCTTACCATGTGGAATCTATATCTTAACAATATTAGAAATGGTTTTACGCTACTGGCAGTGCAAACTTGGCAGTTACTTTCCTTGTTGACCAATGTGTTAACATTCGTTTTCACAGTTTTATATATTAAAATGCATATATTTAATGGGGTTGAATAAGTCCTAGAAGTTATTTACAGTTAAACTATGCTTTTATAACTTTACACTAAAAGATAATTTGGATTCCCAAGAATGTTTCATGATTATGGACATACAAATATCCTATTCTGAACACACATCCATATGATAATGATGATGACAGCTTCTTTTGGCTGTATGTATAATTTTGTGTTGTGTGTACAGTATATCTTTCTTTTCATAATTATTAAACCCTTAAGAGCAGATGATATTAAAGGTACTGCTCTCAGGAGTAGTGATATACAGGTACATCAAGCAATTTTACATTTGTGTTTTAGTACACTGTCAGCTGTATCATGATTCTCTTTCACCCAAACACTCAACAAAAGCAATATGTGTGTGGTGTGTGTGTGTTATACACCCGTGGTCTGATCATGTGGTGTGCGTGCTTGCGTGTGCATGTGTGTGTGTGATCTAGTTATATGTATGGGTCTGACTTGTTATTATCTACAGTCTTTCAAAATACATCCCATTACTGTGTCTGGTCTCATTGCTTTCCCTTGATCTAAGCCCTTCATTAGATAAAGTATTTCTGTTTCTCTCACCTCAATATCCTCTAAGTTGTCTTTAATTCCTAGTCATTCCTCCAATATGAATCGTCATTGTTTTGTAATGATTTCACTTGTTTTCTTTCCCTTTCATACAAAACTAATTCTATTGTTATGTTTGTACTTGAATAAGAAAAATTGCCGACTCTTCCGTGCATTTTTTTTATTACTGTATACCACTTAAAAAAATCTGTTTATACTTTTCTGCCAATCCTCACATTTTCATTTTTTTTTACTGTATTTGTAATATATCACAGTATATTGTGCATGTGTGTATATATGAGTGTATATGTGTGTTAAAGTTGATGATATAAAGTACCCCTGTTCTTGAAAGGTTAAACTATAGCCTGGTATATTTATTTACAGTCATGATGTCTGTTGTACACTTCTACTAACAGTGTATTGCATATCATTACATCTGCCAATATAAAGGTTAAGTGGAATATGGTTGAACATGTTTAAAGTGTATACACAGTTATGTTGATAACTTTAAAGAAAAATATGATAATTGGGTTTTAAAATATGGGACATTACAAGCTTGACTCAATCCTGTAAAGATACAAATAGGCAAGAACAAATAGGTAAGAACGTACAATTTTGATGTGTACTGTACAGTATAATTTTTCTTGAATGTTAAGGGACAGCTTTTAAAAATGAACCGAAATTCTTGTAGAATAAGTTATGGTTCTTGCTAGCAACCAACTAAATAACTAAAGAAACATAAGGTATAGGAAAATACTATACTGAATATTTGTTGTTTACAAAGGATTTTCAAGTGTAACTTATAAGGGAGTGTGGTGACTGAAATGACATTATATCTATGAAAATATTTGACAGAACTGTATAACAGTTTTAGACTATTAGTGTTGTGATCTTCTTAGAGTGCCAGTGGGAAAATTTTGGAGGGGGAGGGGTTGAATGACATATAAGTTTTGCTGTTAAACACTACCAGAAGGGTATCCCGAAACCTTATTTTGTGATTTAATTAAGTAGTACAGTACTGTACTGGTAATAATTTTTTGACCTAGTAATTACAGTTGTACAGTACATTAGAGTATCAGTTATCTGAAATCCTCCATGGAAATAGGGATTTGGATTACAGTATTAACTTTTTGGCATTTCTTGTCATAAGCCATAATTTTTTGCCACCCAGAAAAGTATGTGGAAGTAATTAAACTCTCCCATATAATTATGCAATAGCATATTGTCTTTTTTACATGGATGCAAATTAATACAATTGTCTACTAGGCCAACATGAGTTTGTCAGCATGTAAATAATGCAATAAGCATTATGCAAAGAGGACAGCTTGCTATTACAAACTTTGGCCATCTTCAGTGTGTGTCTCATAACGTCTACCAATATTGTTTGTTCTTTTGAACTGTAATAAATGTGAAGTGAATGCCTTCATGTGCATCAAAGATAAATCTCAACTAACCTTAACATATACATCATGTATCCCATAATTTATTGCATACTTACGTTCTTTAGCTGTTGTTTATATTTTTTGCGTATAATAACATATACCGGGTATGTATTAGACATATTGGTTAAGTACAGAGGCTGCAAAAGAATTGCATGAAGGAATGATCATACCCACATTATCATATGGTTATGAAACTTAAGGGAAATTCTCTTGTTGGTGAATTGTAAGGCCACTGATTCCTCCAAAGTACAACAGGAAACAGGTGACCTTAATGTTACCTTAGTGAGGGATTTGTTTCATGATATGGTTTGGAGGAATCAGGAGCCCACCAATTTACTCTCAAAAGAATTGCCCCTTAAGTGTGGCATTAGTGCCAAATAATCCCTCAGGGTTTGGTGTTAGTTTTTACAGTAATGATAATACAACAACTCAATTAAGTGTAAAAAACTTGCTAATGATTCATTGATGTTCCAAACATTGTTCACTGCAAACTAAACAAATTTTTAATTGAGTGTGCCGATTGTGCTGTCTTTGTTTGGCCATCACTTGGGTCAATTCTTAGGTCAGAGGTTATCAGTTATCAGTACATAAAGTGAAGTAAATTAATGCAAAAGAGAGCCCTTCAAACTCCACAATATAATTAGTGTTGCAATACTGAAGT
The DNA here is from genome assembly GCA_034508575.1 of Petrolisthes manimaculis. NCBI lineage: Eukaryota > Metazoa > Arthropoda > Malacostraca > Decapoda > Porcellanidae > Petrolisthes > Petrolisthes manimaculis. Next base: position 71,060 of record JAWZYT010000246.1, on the reverse strand, counting down.
GATGATAATGGTTTACTTTGTTCCATATCTGTATATAAAGAAAACAGGAAAGAGGCTGCACTCAGAGCACTAGTTGGTTTACTGGGAACACATAAAAAGATTATTTCAAAATATATGAATATCTTTAGGAAGACATATTTTTCTATCTACCCATTACAATACATTATTTATGGTATGTTGGAATATTATAACTTCATCTGTTGATTATGTGACAGTATTTAAATGAAAGAAAAGATGGGAGAGTATAAGGAAAAGAAATCAAAGGATGTAAATGTGGTGAGGGTGGGATAAGAATAGTTGAAGAATGCGTACAACAAGAAAGTGCGTGGGTGTACAGCCATGGCTGATAGTGCTTGACCAGGGTACAAGGAATGTTGGAGAGTAACTGAACAGAGTTCGAAAAAGTGAGTCTTCTAAACCTCTCTCAACATTGAGAATGGTTTGGAAAATTCATTTGTTCAAACTCTGTTCAGTTGCTCTCCAACACTCCTTGGACCCTGGTCAAGCACTATCAGCCATGGTTGTACTTGGGATCTGGAGGGGGCTACATTTTGTATCACAACTGCTGGCCTAGAGTCTGACTCGCATACAGGGTAACTTGCTCACATTCATTTGCTCACCATTGTATGATAATTGGGTTTCCTCTTATGAGCCAAGCAATAAGTATAGTACCTGTATAGGTTGTGGTGAAATTAGGTGACATCATGTGAAGCATTGACAATGTTTACTTTAATGAGTCAGATACATTTAGTCTTTTCAAATCCTTAATATTAATTCCCTTTGTTTTCATTTATAACCATATATTCAAAGCATGTGAAGAACATGTAAATTAGAATTTTCTCAAATTATTAAGAGTACTGCAATTATTATTACAAGTACTCCCTTGCAGGCCTCTAAAATGTAGTGGTTTGGCCTTATCATTAGTTTTCAGTTTTACATTCCCCTTGATACAACATAAAAACACATAGCAGATGAAATACAGTAGTTTGCTTGTCTTTGCTAATTACTGTTAGTGGCAGTATTGAACTAGGGTTATTTAGATAATAATGGCAGTGTTTAGTAAGTGAGTCGTCCCCAACAGGTGAGGGAAGATGAGGAAGGCTCTCGTGGTTGTGAGAGGAGTGGGAACAGGCAGGTTCATGGAGCAATGACAAACCCTGCAGCCACAGTGCCAAAAACATCAGTGGCAAAAAAACACCAGTGTCCATATTGCTGGTACAGCACCAGCGTGTCCATCAGCCTGCAGCGCCACATACGTACCCACACGGGAGAGAAGCCCTTCCGTTGTCCATACTGCCCGGCACGCACCACACGCAAGGCCTCACTCCTTACACACATACAGGGTCATACTGGGGAAAAACCTCTCTCATGTTCCTTTTGCCCCTTCACATCACGACAGAAAAGTAACATGTCCAGACACATTAAGTCCCATCACCTGGGAAATTCATCACAGCGTGAGCATACTAGAAAGACAGGAAATGAAGGAGTTGAGGATTGGGATAATGTGGTTGCTAATATTAATGATGTCTTGTAGCTGTGTTTTACTCAGTATGTCAAGATATCAAAGTAACAACCATCTAGTCTTGAATGTATCAGTAGATTAATTTTATGGTGCAGTATACATGTAACAGTTAGTCACTTAGGTAGATGAGGTGTTACCCATTGGAGTAGTATTTACCAATATTACTGTATTATGTTATTAATTATGAATATGGTGCAATAATTGGCATAAAGCTGCATCTATATGCGTTGATATATGAGTGAAGCCAAGATTCCAAAGCCACAAAGAAAGATGTAATACAGCAGATTAGGCAGGATTTTTTTTTGGCATATGATATTTATAGAAGATGCCTTCTTATATAATACAGTGGCTGTTTTAGGAATGTTAAGTTAACCTGTGACCTTTTTAAACAAGGATATGTGACAGTACATTGGGTAAGATTCTGAGGCAAGTTTGAATACCACCTCTGTGAGTGATGTTTCAAAAAACAACCTTTATTTCTTCTTCATTGTCAAATTATACTGTTCTTCATGGATTGATTATTGTAAAAGTACAGCTAGCCAGCCAGATACATTATATCTGCTTCCACTATAGATCAGTCAAATATTATTTTGACATGGTCGGTTACAGAAGTGGTTGTTATCAGCATTTGTAAATGGCTCTGGTGAGAGCATTGTGTAGCTCGTATCCATACAACATGTTTATAATGAAAAACTTATAAATTCAACCACCAGCCATACCAACACACTGTTAATAGTTGTAATAAACATGACTTGGTATATGACTGAGCAAACTGTAGTGTATCTATTGTTATTAATTTTAAAATATAAAATTTCCACTTTTCTGCAATGCTTGAAGTTAATAACACTTAGGGTCATATAATTTTTAGCATAGCACAGTATTGTTAAAGTTACTGCATAGAGAGGCTAAGCCAGGGATTGCTCACAGGTGGGTGTTGAGGGAATGGGTGAATGGGCAGATGTGAGCTCCAGGTGGAAAAGTCTCAAGATGCAAATTGTACGTAAACTCCACCGATGTCCCTTCTGTGCCTACTCATCCGTCTACCAAAATAATCTCACCAAGCATGTGCGGACTCACACAGGAGAGAAGCCCTTCGTGTGTGCTCTTTGTCCATTTCGTACCTCTCAGAACAGCAGTCTGAAGAGGCACATGATTAACATCCATGGCCAGGTTGAAGGTGAAAAGATTTATTCAATAATTTTCCTGTGTACAATATTCCATAAAGATTTGCATTGACACTCTCAGGTTCGTAATGGGATTAACTGAAACTTGAATGTTTCCATTGACTGAGACAACCAACCATCTTACCAACATAGGGTAATTTGAATATACTGCAAGTAGACACTGAAGTACAGTAATGGGATTGAATCATTGGCACACGCAGCACACTAGATGCTACATGTATATCAACTGAGCCTGAGAATGTTCATGTATAATAGACAATCTTCAGTTTTCATCTTGGATTCCTTCCCATAAAAGAGTAAATCCATAGTCAGAATAATAAAATTATAATGTGCCTAGCTAAGTTAATGTTAAAATTTGACTCCAATAGAAAGAGTTTTGAATATTTTAGTTAACGGAGAAATTTGCACAAAATGAATTGCTCTACTATAGATTATTATGGAGAATTACAGCATAAGACAATTTGTACAACTGATTTTGATCATCTTGGTGCAATAGAGCCTTTCTTCCTTATTTCTGAAAAATTATTTATCGGGGTACAGTATAAGTAATAGAAGAAAATTTGGTTAGATGGCCACAGTGCTACTCTGTACTGTCTTCATGAGCTGTAGACAGTACACTCACTTGAAACATTATGTTGCTATATATATATTTCTACTCTGTAAGCCTTGATAGCTAAGGTGAGGTTTTCTTTCAGATGTGCCAGCACAAGAAGGGTTTCCTGAGTTCACCCTTCATCCTTAATTTTTATATGTATTTATTTATTTATTTCATAACCATTCCTGGCTGCCTCTGTTTGGTACCTGATTGTACAATATTGAATTGGAAAGTATATACACACACACACAATACATATACAGGATGGCCCAGTAAGTAATTGACTGCTTGCCTTAGTGATTTTGTCTGTGTTTATTTTACCTGTTATTACTGTACTATTTATTTAGCAGGTTTGGCAGTCCTCACCACATAGACAATGTCATTAGGTGAACAATCATTTATTTATGGACCACCCTTTATAGTGTCTATGTATATACTGTAGATTTATATATATATATATATATATATATATATATATATATATATATATATATATATATATATATATATATATATATATATATACTATATACTGTATACTGAAACTGTACTGGTACTAAAATATTAATTGGCACCCCATGTTCTGATAATTTCACAATGATTATACAGACAGTGTGAATACTGTACATGGTTCAGAATGCATCATGTACCACACCATCGTATGCAGCACGAATGTTCTTGCATATGGCCTAATGTATAATGATGTAAGGGTGGCCCCAATTTTTTTAAGGACTTTACAGAGCAAGCCAAAAGTTCATATAGCTAATTCCTCAGTCACAAGAATATAAAAGTTGTAAAGTAATCTTATTATGTTGGTACTGTACTTAGGTTGATGTTAGTAAGAAAGAGTGGAGTGAGAAAAGTTTTTAAGGTATGTTTACATACCTTATCCCCTGTAAGGATCAGTTACATCATGTCTTTTTTTTTTATTATTGTCACTGCTGACCTTGTAGTTGATGTACCTGTACAAGGCAGGTCAGGCAGCAAAGATGATTATGAATATTGTTGGCTTAGTTTGAAAGTGGATAAAGTGGTTTGATAAAGTTGTGCTAGAAAGTAAATGACCTTGGATACACCTTTGAAAAACAAATAATGATTACATATTCCAGTGATCGTAGATATTACTTGATGGCACAGTGGAAGTAAACCCATGCTTTTCGGCAGGAAAGTTGAAAGAAGATGAAATATTGAAGTTGGTCTTTGCTTGAAAGAGACAGAACAAACTTTTCTTCATTATCATACTTGACTTCCCACCACAAACTCCTTCTAAAAATGTAAGGTCACTTTTAGCTGCAGATATTGCTGATGGTGATGAGCCTTATAGAGTGACAAGGTTTTTACGTGGGTTGTAATAGAGTTGATAATATCTACTTTCTGGCCTGGCAGTGACACACTCCATCCTTGTAAATGGAATTCAGAATTGTTGTATACAGTAGTACTGTATGTTTTGATATACTGTACAGTAAAAACAAAACATGTTCAGCATCATGTCTGTTTATATCCCAGCTTTTAGCAATGATTTTACTTTAATAACGTGCCATACAGGATTTAGCTCACCACTGAATACAAGAAATTGTTATTAAGTGATGTCACTAATATTTTTATTTTCTAGATAGAACATGTAAATGTGATGATAAATAATAAAATCTTATAACCCTGTGATTCAAAGATGTTTTCTTCAGCTACACAGTACAGTATAATAATCCTTTGCCATTAACTCCAATAAACTCATGAGTGTTCACCAGATCATGAAGTTAGGAGAAGAAGGAAGGAATTGGGAAAAATTAGCTAAGTAAATGTGGTATGGGATGTTGTGATATAGAAGCTTGGGAACCATTTTTCCGTGGCCTCCCTATAAGGAATATTGCACCTAGCAGTAATGTACTATTGCCGACAAAAATTTCTTTCCACTCGGGTAACTCAAACAGATATATCGCCATTGTTTTCATGTACCGTACTCCTATGATTTTATTGCTTTAATTTGTGAGTGTGTGTGTGCTGGAAGTTAGAAGCTGTTTCTTGATTAATATATAAAAAAGTATACAGCTCAGTATTGGAGAAAAGCAGTCAATTGATTACTATAGTCACCCCATATGGGAAAAGAAACTTGTCCGTGATAGTACATGACTACAGTATCATACATATTTTTACAAATTATTCATCCATTCTCACAGCATGTCTAATGGTACATTAATTAACAGGATCTACTGTAGACTGGATATTTCTCCATCTATATTAATTTTTACACCCTTCACCTCACTTGCCAAGTTTCTCTCACTTTCTACTGTTCTCTCATTTTGTTGTTATCATTTTTACTATACTTTACCATTTTACGTTTTCTCTATATATATCACAAATTATTTTGTTATGCTCTTAGGGCGACTCAGTTGTTCCCCTTCCCTTGTAGTTTTATGCCCTGCCATTATTCCTCTTACGGTAGTTATGTGTTCGAGTTTAGTGTGGTTTGCAATACTCCTCCCTGCTACTTTTCCATTGTTCTTGTATGTTATCTGCTGAACATTTTATTTTATTTTTTTCTCGATGTGAGGGCCAGCTCATGGGGTCCGTTGCCCAATCCTTCCATAAATGACCTCCCTTCGCATTTATATTTTACTTGGTAAAATTAAATGAGCTTTTTAAAGATTTTATGCTTTACTTTCATCTTTTACTGTGGTAATATAATCCTGTAGTGACAGCGAGGCAAAGTCTGGGATCAGGTAGGCATAAAGCAGTAGGATAATGGAGGAATCTCAATATATGAGTGTACTCCTCCATTTACCAGAATACTGTACTGTAATAATACTAAAACATGCTGTATAGTTTTGTACTATAAAGAAGCACTTCATGTGTTAAGTTCACCATTTACACCTTATTAAAAAGCAGTCTGTAGAGACATGCAATAAGTTGCATTGGTGGTCAACGCAAACTAAAATTCATTTTTGCAACTCCAAATCCTCTGGAAAAAATGGAAATTTTTATGCATTTTGTATAAAGTAGAATTTTTTCCTAAATGAAATTTGCTAAACATTGATCCTGAATTATTTTGGGAAGTTATATGATATATAGGATTGGTATGTGACTTGGGCATCTGGTAGCCATGAATAATTGTGGTCTTTTGGTATAAAATAGTTGAGGTAGATCAAAGTGGACAAATCATCCACCTCATTAATTAGGGTGGGTAGGAATTTTTTGTTTCATAATTTTTGTTGTATTATTTGAACACAGTCATAGGCAATATACACTGCATATTCATTATTGATTAACTACCCAGTCATGTATCGTATTGCAAAAACACTTATTAATGTGCAGTACTTGGGTATGGAGACCTAAGTTCTATATGTTGCTATTTTCAACTGTCTTGGAACAAAGTTTATTGTTATGGAACTATTATCCTATGTTTAAGAAGATCTCATAGTATTACATTAATTGTATTTCACCTCATATAGTAACAGTTGCAATGTATAGTGAAGGTCAAATGTAATGATGTTAGTACTGTACTAGCCACTTCACTTGTAGCAACTTTTGTGATTGATACCACTGGACATCCCTTCCAGATGAGCGTCAGGCCAGAGAGAGCCAGAGTTAAGTGTGGAGATGTACCTGGAGGACCAGACAGAGACAGGAATAGTTGTGAGGAAGTGTCTCCAGGACAAGACCACTCTGTCATCTATGGTGACAAGCTCAGCCAGTGCCTATACTGTCCTTACTCAAATAATGACGGTGATGCCCTGTTGCGACACCTCATAACTCACACAGAGGAGCAGAAGTATACGTGTCCACAGTGTCCATACAAAACCTCCACTAAGAGCGACATGGCCATTCACATCCGAGCTCATGAAGGGAAAAAAGCCTATTCCTGTCCATACTGTTCATTCATGACTCTGTTTGAATCCAATTTGAAGACCCATCTTCGGATACACACCGGGGAGAAACCCTTTGCCTGTCCCTACTGTCCATCAAGGTTCACACAAAAGGCCCACCTCAAGTACCACCTCCCAACCCACACTGGCGAGAGACCCTTCGCTTGTTCACTCTGTTGCAGTACTTTCAGTCGTATGAGTAGCTTGAAAAGACATTCACGTGTACATTGCAAGTAAAATCTTTATAGGTATGGTATATTTACATTTTCATTGCACAATTTATAGTGAATTTATTATTGAGTTACAGTTGTTAGGTAGCCATTATGGTCATGAACTTAAGGGAAATATGAACACATCTTTTACTTTACTTTACTGATGAAATTGATTCTATTATTTGTTAGGGCATTACAATATACTGTACCTAGTTTATTGTTAGTGGTACAGTTGTCATGTCTGGTATCATCTGTGGTTAAGGTGATAGTTCATTGGAGTTCCTAGATTTCTCCAAAGTATGCTTGGAAACTGGATCGAAGAAAGGAAAATAATGGTGACCCGTTGCTTGGAATAGTTTGGAGGAATCAGTCGCTCCAGATTTACCAACCCTAATATCCTCTTAAATATTTAGCAGTTTATTCATTGAAAAGGCAAGCCGTTTTTTTTTCCAATATGCATTTGAGTCATTGCATATAAATCACCCAACAATATTAACAGTCTGTGTGCTTGTTGAGACCAAATTTTGAACTCATTGCATATTATAGTATTTGAAGAGGCTATAATTATGTCAGATAATGTATTGTGAAGCACATGAGGGGTTTTGCAGCAGAGGGGCTTGTGTGGCTGCAGTAGTTTGGAGTAAATGAAGCTTAAAGTCTGACAACGCTCACTAAGCAAATATGTAAACAAACCCACAATGTTATATAGTATACCAAACCATAGCTTATATTATACTCTATGCATAAAAAAAAAAAAATTAACACACAAGCAAACAAACACCAACTAATTTTTGCTTGTAAGCCCCTCTACTGCTTGATGTCTCATGTTTATTTGCAAGCCTTTCTTAATTAAAAAACTCATAATATGCCAAATTTAGTGAGTTGAGCATCCCTTGCAGGTGGACGTGAAGGGTGGTGTTGAAGAAAGTGGCTTTGTCCCTGACTACACCACTACTCCACCCAGTCCCACACACCACTGCTACCATCATCAACACCACCACCAACAACAACATCAGTCTAGCATCTTCCCTAACAATACCCTAGGCCACTCTGGCAATAATCCCCCTGGTGATGGTAAAACGATGCAACCCCATTTACAAACCCCATTAAAACTACAGAAATCCCCATCTAACATTGATCCTGATTCAAACTCTGCCAGCTTTGATGATATAAAACATTCACATATAAAAACGACAACAGTATTGGCATTACATGAATCCCAGTGTGGTATTAATACTGGTAGTGTCAGTGCATCAGTACAACCCAATCTGCATGCAGCAACAACATCAACAGCATTACAAGGTGTCCAGTCTGTCATTGATCCCAACACAAACTCATCTGTTGTCTATAACTTAAAACAACTTCAAGCAACAGTACCACCACCAGCGTTGTACAAATGTCCTCACTGCCCATACAAGTCCTCTTATAGAACCAATGTCACTACTCATCTACGCAAACACACTGGAGAACGACCTTATACCTGTTTTTACTGTGATTACAACAGCTCCTACAAAAGCAACATGAATAGACATATTCAAAGACACTTCACAGAAAATTGATGAGGTAGCAACTGTAACAAACTAAGCCAAACTGGACACATCTTTATGCTCTGCTGGTGAGAAAATGTTTTTGTAAATGACAGACCACATTCCTATGTATTTCCACTTTATGATGTACAGTATGTCCAAGTATTCCGTAAAGAATTTTTTGGTACCTAGTACAGTATTTGAGTGTAATTATACAGTATTATTGAATTATGTTACTGGTACTGTCATACACAAATGTTGATATGACCTTGTGAAACTTAAGAAATTTTAAGAATTTATTTCTATTTAGGAGTTGGTGTAATCATTTCCCAGCTGTGATTCCAAGAGCTATTGTTCATGTTTATGTTTAGTTTAGCATCATTATAAGTATCTTACTTATTTTCAATTAAAAGTAAAGTTGTATTAAATGACGTACACTGAACTAAAAGTTACTGTAGAAATACCACGTAAAGACGGAGCTGATGTACAATAATAGGTTAAAATGACATAAAGAGGGGTATAAATGGACTTGTGTTCCTTCGTTTAAATTTATTAGAATATTATTGGAAGTACAATTTTTACCAGTTTATTTTAGAAGTACAGTACCACGCTAACAGTTTTATTTTATTATTGGTTAATTTCTGCAAACCACTTGAGGATATTATTAATTTTAGGATAATATTTAAAATTCAGCTATATATATACAGTATACAGTCATCCCTCCGCTATCGCAACTAATTGGTACCGTAAGTAGCACGTGATAGCGGAATTCGCGATAGCGAATTGAGTGTTGTGGTTAGGTGGTGCGTAAATGGATATGCCTCACTGACATTAGGGACTAAAGATTAATGATGAAAGTTGGGATAGGTTCTTATGTCTCTCGAAAGTGACTTTTTTTTTTTTACTATGAGACCTCAAACACGATGGCAATTCATTAAACATAACAAACCGTGTTCACATGTGGAGAGTCGGGGGCCCGATTCCGAGAGCACGTGCCAGAGAAGGATGTCTGACTGACTGTAGAATTAGCTACCAAAATATTAACTTAAAATTATTTTCAAAACGATTTCATCCATATAAAATGGGTGGCGAAAATAAGTGAAGCATATCCAATGAGTTTGTATACAAAACGAGCGAAATGATAATGAACATGTTAGGAAATTATATCACTCATCTGTGAAGTGTGTGTGTGTGTGTGTGTGTTGCCACCACTTCTCCCGCGCTCCTTCCCCCCCCCTACCCTCAGTATCTCCATTCCCCCTAGCCCAAGGTCAAGGGAATATAGGCCTAGCCTGCCTTGTCACAGTGTGTGTAACTCTCTCGTGTTTAGTAATTACGAGTTAAACACCGGCTTCAACACTCAGTCATGCCAGGTGGTGCATTTACAAAATGGAAAGCCATATCCTTCCATATAAAGAAGGAAGTTATTTCGGTATTTCTCGGACAGAAAAAGAAGGAAACACTAATAACGTATGATATCACGCTATCTCCCCCCTTCCCCCCTACCACCTCCACCACTACTACCACACATGCCATCGATGCCGACGACTCATTTCAGTCATGAGTCGTCTTAATACAAATTGTTATATGCATTTAAGATGCTTAATACGAATTGTAATATACATCCCTGTAGGAACGACGTCTTATATCGACGTATTGGACATTCTATACCAGACCGAGGTGTAATTAGGCACAGATGAAAAAGCTTTATCTCCACACATTGTATCACTAGTTAACTCTCTTCTGTTAAACAAAGATAGTGTTGATAAGCAGGGCTAGTTATAAACCCACACAGTCTTCATCTGTACTGCTGTAACACCATGTCATGGTAAACATGGCTGTCAGTCCAGTGTGCTTGGCCAATTGCACCGCCAAATTTGAATGTTACGTGCGCGATAGTCCGCATACGGATGCGCTATAGCGGATGAAGGTGAACTTTTCACACATGCGCGATAGTTACGAAACGCGAAAGTGGAACCCACGATAGCGGAGGGATGACTACTGTATAATTATAATTTGACGTATAATTTGAATCCACAAGATACTGTATTGAACTATCTCGTCCTCTTCCCAAACCCACTAATATTACACGTACCATTATACTCTGGCTGACATAGTAACACCTAACAATTATATTATCAATGGAGATGTGATTATAACCTTCCACTTTACAATACCACCGAAGAATCTCTCTGAAACTGTTTATATTGAAACTGAAGATATAAGTACTGTACTAAGCTACTGTATATAATGAGCAATAGATTACGCTAGTGAATCCGTAGGGGTTAGAAAATGGATTTCTGGATTTTCATTTTATAAACTACAGTACATTGAATTATGATATGTCAGTTGGACTTGATCATCTTGGAGTGTCAGAATTGGAGGTTTATTTACAATAGTTGATTTCTGACTCGTCTATTATATACTTGTAAAGGAAGCTTCTCGTTAGCAAATCAGAAGGCTGTACAAATTCCTCTTAACTCTGCCAGAAAACAAAAGCCCCCATGGTTCTATTAGGGGATCTGATTTGTGGCATATTTTGAAGGAATCTGAAACTTACCAATTCACCAACAACAAAAACTTTAAAGTTCAATGTATGAAACTGGTTCTGTTACATAATGTTATATCACAAGTATTTGAAGATACCAGTATATGCAAAATATATTCAATATAAAAAAAAAAAAATTGTTCTCTATAACTTATCATATACTGTAGTTTCCAATGAGAGCAACATAAAAAAAGTGAGAAATTTCTGTTACAGACTAATATTCTATTTATAGTGATGGAGACTTGACAATTTAAGTACCTCATGTATTCATTGAGATTATTTATTTTAGCACCTTATAAGTTCAGTTGATATACAGTACATTACAACTACCATCCATCAATGTTGTGTTACAGTGTGTTGGCTTCCTTCTGCTTTGTATTTGTTTAAACTACACTCAAACTATATTAAGGGGATAGTATACTTTTGGTACATTGTAGCACCTTGCTTCCTCCAAAGTATACAGGTAACAGAACCAAATTAACAAGAATAATGGTGTAATGTTGCTTGGAATAGTTTGAAGGATTCACTTGCTCCATATTTATCAACACTACTTCCCCCTTAATAATTGTAGTCAGTAATTTCCATCTGAGAATTGTTCAGATGTCCAAATTGAAATTGATCTGTGTGACAGTCTTTGGATGACATAAAAATCATGAGGGTTGTGATGAGCTTTCTGCCTTTTAAATGGTGCTACCTTAATACTTCTTAATCTTATGGAAAGCTTATGTATTTTATCCATGTTATCTTCTCATTATAAGATGCAGCTGTGAAATGTGTTCATGGGGAAGAGATGTTACTCAACTTTGTTTTTCTGGCATTTATGGTTAAGGGATGGGTATAGTTTTGGCATTTGTGGAGATAATGATTCCTCCAAACTATTCCCAGCAACAGACCACCATTATTTTAATTAATCTGGTCTTATTTCCTGGCATACTGTAGAAGTATGAAGGCTTTCTAATTTACCAAGAGTATACTCTCCCCTTAATGAAGAAGTTCTACAACGTCTACTATAGTGGAGGACTATTCTTAACATGTTTGTAGTGTAAGCTTATTCAGGTGTCACATCAACATTTTCTTGTCGTTCATCTGTATTCATATATTTATGGACACCTGAAGTACTTTGACTTATATGTACGTATACAGTATTTCATCACATTAATTAATTTTATACTATATGATTCGTAGGTATAATTAGCTGTGAATGATGGTTTCACTCATTTCCAAAATACTAGCTTCTGAATAGATTAATATCAGAATACAGTATAACATTTAACTGACACAAATGCATCTGTACTATAACCTGGTAGAACATTAGAAAATTTAGCTCTCTATTGTTATTACAGGGACATACAGTATTGTAATTACCTGTCAATACTGTAATGGAAAAAAATATGATGCACAGATTACAGGAGCATGTGGACTGTTGGGATATGACATTTGTAGGAGATAAACTGTATCACTGGTAGAACTAACAGTCATGGGGGACTTTTACATGCTTGAGAGCCATAAGCTACTATGGTGACATACTACAGTATAGTGAATTAAGGGTTTAAATCTTGTACAAGTTCTCATCCAGTGTAGGTTCCAATTCTGTTAGCAGTGTTTCTTCTAAAAACTAAGTAAGGAACAATAAGCATTAGTTTAGTAGGATCCAGTACAGTAATATACTGTATTACTGTTTCCTCAGATGGATTTTGTTTTCCATGAATTGGCTGTACAGTATTATAGATATTCAAGCTTTGACTCTCACTCTTACAGTACAGATTGCCAACTCTGAAACTAAAACACTGTGATACTTATATCACTGGAAACATGACAAATGGTAGTATTTGCGTAATATCAATACTATCAACAGAGGAAAAAACACGCATAGAAGATGAAATAATTTTATAACTTTAAGGGGATAATACACTATTGGTACATTAGAAGCATCTTAATACCTCTGGAGTATGCCAGGAGACAGGACCAGATAAATGAAAATAATGGTGGCCTGTTGCTTGGAATAGTTTAGAGGAATCAGTTGCTCCAGGTTTGCCAACACTGTACTTCCCCTTTTAATTCCCATCTACCTAAAAATTAAGATAATTGTATGAGTTTCGTGCTTGGCCAAACAAGAGTAGTAAGTTGGTAACATGGCTGTGATCCCCAGCAGGTTGAGGGGGACAACTGTGGTGACCTTACCGGTATGGTGAAGTATGTTATTGGTGACCTACTCAACCCTCACACCCTTCATACCAGTGGCCAGACCTCACCCACCACCACCACCACCACCACTACTACCACCCACCACCAGTGCCCCATCTGTCTTGAGGTTTTCCCGTGGGTGTCCTACTTGAGACGCCACGTTCGCATCCACACCGGGGAAAAACCCTTCTCGTGCCCCCATTGTCCCTTCCGCTCAGCTCGTAACTACAACCTGAAGATCCACTTGCTTACCCATAAGAAGCAGCACTAGCCTAGTAATGAGAGTTCAGTGTACAGTTTTATGATATTACTCAATTTAAGCATACAGTACCATACTAGGACCATAGAAAATTATATATAGTGATGGAATTTAATTGTGATTATAGTGTCCTTGGTAAGCTTTCCATGCCATACCTGTAGAAAGGAATAGTGATGTAGACATTTATTTATTTATTATTGTTTTTAAATAATTTAATTATTTATATTTTTAAATTTATTTTTTGGTATGCCTGGTAAGCTTTCCAATACTTTTGTAAATATTTTTTCTCTGGACATTCATTAGATTGTTCTTTCCACCAAACCTGTCTCATTTCCTAGCTTCATTTTGCAGTTCTACATTGGATATCATACTCACAGTCAGTCTGTTTTGTCTACTTAATTATGGCCTGTAACTTATCACATGTTTGTTCTTCATTGTACAGTATTTAATCACTGTTAGATGCAATTGATTATGACATGAATTTAAAACCAGGGTACAGTTACAATAAAGGAGAGATTCTTTGGTTGGTAAATTGAAAGACTACTGGTTGCTCCCAACTATTTCAGGAAACAAATCTCCTCAATGTTATTAATAGGGGATCTATTTGCAGGCTTAGTGTGGAGGAATTAGTAGCCTTCCAATTTACTAACAAAAGAATCTCCCCTTAATGGTTATAATATAGTGTAATCTGTACAGTCAATAATGTTGTTTGTTGAGAGCTTACTTTTCTCCTGCAGTTATTATATACAGAATCACAGCTACTGTAGGCATTAAACTGGAGAGTCACATAAAATAAAGGTTTGTATGCAAGAACATCCGCCGTGTTGACGATGGTGTGGTACCAGTTCAATGGCTCCATAGACAAGCGACAGAGCTGTCTTACTGGTACCACGCCATCGTATACACAGCGAATGTTCTGTAATATGGCCAATAGTATGATTGTGTGTTGAGAATCTGAAATGGGCATAAGTAAAACTCCCCTTAGCATGAGAATGGAAAACCAGATAAAATTTTAGTATCGCAGACAAACATATCTGATTGTCTATTTTATTGTTATTTGCACATACAGTATACTATATTAATTTTGTGGTAATTTTTTTATTTGCACAAACTTTTTCTGTACGTGACATACTTGGTATTATTCACATTGTTTAGAATATGCAAGATTATTATATTTATTAACATAGCACTGCAATTTGTGCACTTGATAATCCAGTAATATATTTTTCCAATAAAGGTGAACAGATAATTATATTCTTGTATTATTCAAATTTTAAGTGTTGTCATCAATTTTCGACTGATGGTTAAGAGTCGTAGTTGCTGATATGTCTTATGTTGTACTGTTTGTATGTTAAGGCGTTCATGCAAAGCTGCATTTGTGAGACAGAATAAAAGGTTCAAATAGCCTCGGAGCTGGACGCCTTGCCTTTTGGGGGTCCTGCACTGGTGCTAACTTGGAGCCTCCCCTCCTCTTGAAAAAAGGGAAATGGGGTAATAATTGATATTCTGTTCCTTAGTCGTTTAAACCACAGGTGTTTCAGTCACAAGTTATTCTAGATAATTTAACATAATTTTATAACTTTAACATTACCTTAGATGATGACAATAATACAGTAGACCCTGGATATACAATGAATAAATACTCGGGGCCCTCATTGAAGATCATCAAATGTTTTCTTAGGCTTTTGTTATTCACACAGAGTAAATGACTTATTGAACCTATGTTAAAAGGATAGTGTGCATGTGTGTGTATGTGTGTTCCCAGGCTTGTGTTATTCATTGCCATACAGACTAACCAAGTGATTTATTAGGTCTGTTAAAAATTAAAGTGCTAAATTTAATAATCTTTATTGAGGGCCTACTGTATAACCATGACCACCACCACCAGCTGCTATTCTTCCCCAGGGTGTTGTGATGATGGAGTCAGGGCTGGCCAACACCAACAAGTCGTCGTCGTCTGTGTCGGTGGGAGGGAAGATGTACAACTTCAAGTCCCACCAATGCTCCTACTGTTCCTACTCGACCTACTTCAACTACCTGTTGGTAAGGCACATGAGAACCCACACCGGCGAGAAACCATACAGCTGCCCACACTGTACCTACCGCTCATCTCGCAAGGACTCACTGAAGCAGCATCTGTTAACACACACCCTTGTACCCACTGACCGATGAACTTACAAATGCGATTGATTGGTTCCTCATTGCAGATCACCAAATGTTTCCCAGGTTTCTTTTACCAGTTGGCCTTCAATAGAAGATGAATGAACTTAGCATTTAGGTGGCAGAGTGGATACAGCAATGGACCGCGAATGTCATGGACCCAGGTTTGAGTCCACGAGAAACGTGGTTTTTTTCGAGGTGATCTGATGGTTCTGCTGTTCGTCAAGTATCCTGGCTACGCCCCCTACATCATCATTAACTCATAACATAGAAGATGCCCGACCATATTCCAAGATGCTGTGAGTGACGATGTAGCTGCCCTCTCCTGATAGTGACTTGTATAAATAAGGTATCGTCATCAAATGGGATAGAAGAGAAGCTACCACCACCATGAAACACTGCTGTCTCATCTAGTGCGACACTCGATAATCTTGGGGCCTCACTAGAGTCACAGGCTACTTAAAGCCTACAGGTTGAGGTACTGTACCGGTATAAAACAAAACAAAACAAGCTTTTAGTAAATCACTGAGTCTGTATGGTAATGAATAACAGAAGCCTGGAAAAAAAATGAAGTGATAGATTTTTTTACAAGTACTTATTCATTGTATAATGGTCTACTGTATCATGTTACAAAATATGTGTGTTGGGAAGCATTTGCAGAGAGTTGGCTTATGTTTGCCGAAGACGTGTCTGATTGGTACATGGTATCTCCCTTCCCCATCTCTCCACCCCAACTAAACCTAACTTATCCCAACCTAACCAAACCAAACCTAACCAAACCAAACCTAACCTAACTTACCCAAGCCTAGCCTTACCTAACCGGACTTAATGTCAGGCGCATTCACTATGCCAGGAAATGTCCATTAAAAACATTATACTGTATGTGCCTTTTGGAGCCTCGAACCCACCAAGCACCAAATGAGGGAATTACCCACATTTCCCTCCCTCTGTGGCTAGGTACCAGTTCGGAAGTCATGACGTGTGTGTGTGTGAGTAGCAGTTGATTTGGGGCACGATAAAGTAGACCTTATTTTATAAAGAATAAGTACTTGTATCCAACAATCATAGACGCGCTTACTGGATGTGCTGGCTGGACCAATCAGAGACATAATCTGCAAACAAACCAACTGTATGCAGCCAGACACTTGCTGCAAGTTGTGTTGTGAAGACGGACCGGGTAGACTACAGGTGGGTGACAAAATTACACACACACACACACAGGCTCTTGCTCTTGCTGTTACAGGTACCCCGGGTGTTTATTCCAGGGATGGCCTTCGTATCGGCAGCTCCTGTAAATAGAAATCGAAAAAAAAAAAAAAAAAAAAATACAATACTACGCATATCTATTCACTTTCTACATCTTGCATACCACATTTTCTCCAAGAATTCTTTCACAGCACCAATCATTTCATCTGTGCTCTGCTCACACAAACCTAGCAGTAATATCATCCATTCTCTCCCTGTTAATTCCATTCCATCACATTCCATTTCAGTCAAGATGATCTGCATCATCTCTGTTCTGTCTCTCTCATACTTCTCACATCCCAGCATCACATGTTCTACCGTTTCATCCTCTCCTGTGTCACACATCTGGCATACCTTGCTTCGGGATTCAGACCATCTATAACTTCTTGCATTCACCTCCATACTTTGTGCTCTGGCTCGAAAGAGTAGATCACCACCCAGATTTCCCTCATACCACTTCACATACTCTGGACATTCTTTCTCCTTATACCATACAAGAGTTTCCTTTTGTTCCATTTCATTTTTCCACTTTCTTAACCCCAGGCATTTCACTTCTTTGTCAATTTCACTTTTCCACTTTCTTGCATCCCAGTCTAGCCCCTCTCTATTCCTGCTCATTATCTTCCACTCATGCATAATTCCTCTAACTACCATACCATTCATATATACCATTCTCTCACACTTCTTTCCCCATTTGCCGTTTCTAATGTTCCACATATAAACCTTTCTTGCCAGTCTTGTATCCTCCATACGTTCCAGTCTTACTTTGTATCTAAGAGTTGCTTTCACTAGTCTTTCTCTGAATGTACTCCATCCCATATCACCTCTCAAAGCTGCTGTCGCTGCATACCTTGGTGCATTCAGTGCCATTCTCGCTACTCAGTTCTGTCCCACCTCTAACTTGTCTATCTCACTCTCCTTCCATGCAATAACTTCCATGCCATACATAATGCTCGGGACAGCCACACTCTTCCATACTTCTCTCACCACATCATACTTGCTTGCTCTCAGCCTCGCTGCACTTGCCAGTCGTCCAACCCATTGGTTCGTCATGCTAATCTTTTCACTCTTTGTCTTTTCACTTCCACTTGGACTCAGCCATACCCCTAAGTACTTATATTCATCAGTCTGTTTCAGAACATTCTCTCCCACTCTCCATGTATGCTCTCTCTCATCATCTGTTCTATTCACAATCATTACTTGGCTTTTCTCATTACTAAATTTCACACCAAAATCTCTCCCATACCCACCTACAACATCCAGAATCATTTGCAGTTTCACTCATAACTATCACATCATCTGCATACAGTAACATACATATCTTGTCATCTCCAACCCTTACTCCTGCATTCATTCCTCTTGTTCTCATAGCTAGTTCTTCTGTATATAAGCTAAATAGGGTTGGAGAAAGAAGGGTCTATATGCAATTTTGTCCATGTACCCAATAAAAAAATAAAAAAATAAAAATCTGGAAGTATGTGGTGTCAATCGCTAGATCCACGCTTCATGCGAACGGTCCTATTTCAATGGTTGATGGGAAATATTGCCTTTACAACGGCACCTTATATCTTAATCTTTATTTTGCACCTCATAGGCTACACCAATATATATATTTGTTTTTATCTTGATCTTGTGGGTTTTTGCTATTATTTCTGCTAGAGAAATAATGCTCTTTCAGTCGGGCCCTTCTATATAATTTTAGACCGACTAAATATGGCGACTATTTCCTTTTTTTTTTTTTTTTTTTTTTTTTTTTTTTTTTCCAAAAGTGCCTGTTACAATTTCAATGGTGCACATTTCATAATAACATCTTAAAGTACAGACGTACGATGTATCGGTAATTATCGCGGGGAAGATTTTACAAAATACATCTAACTCGGCCATCACTCCGTTCCCCAACTTCCATATATAATCCGCTGGCGTTCACACGCAACCCTTCAGTTAGTTACTCCGGGAACCGGGGTAACTAACTGAAGGGTTGCGTGTGATCGCCAGCGGATTTAACAGGGGAACAGTGTTGGCCGAGTTAGATGTATTTTGTAAAATCTTCCCCGCGATAATTACTGATACATCGTACGTCTGTACTTTAAGTGTTTTATTTTTTATGTTACAAAATATGTTATCACTTATACCAAAATGTTTAACGACCTACGTTTCGTTATGATTCTGTAAAATTACCCTACGCCCTACAGACAAGGATTTGAGGTCGAAATGCCCTACATATAGGGCGATTACCCTACGGTTGGCAACACTGGATGAAAACAGTAAGTTAATTTAGTTTTAAGATGTACTCTTGTTAATTACGGTTGATGATGATATAAATATATATATATAAAAAACACACATTGTTAAGTGTGTCATAAACCTGGAAAAACAGAAAAACAACTGTTTGGTACCGTGGATTTTTTTGGTACATTAGAGAGCCTTGATTCCTCCAAAGTATACCAGGAAATAGGAGCAGATGAACAAAACTAATGGTGACCCGTTACTTGGAATTAGTTACTCCAGATTTACCCCAAGAAAGTATACTATCCCCTTAACCTGAAGAAGTTAATAGACGTTATGGTAAGTATATTGAACAACCGAGTCTTCCAAACTATTCCAAGCAACAACACCCCACCATTATTTTTGTTCATCTGGTCCTGGTGTTTCTTGGAATATTTTGGAGGAATCTTGATCGGCACTCCAATGTACAGTCACGGTCAAAAGTCCTGTAATAGATGAAAAAGTGAACCATGGGAGTGAATCTTATGAAGTTATATGAGCCATTTTTTAGAGTCAGTCTCATTCGGAACTGTTGCAGGACTATTGGCCATGACTACCAGCAGCATTAGTCAGTCTCTCTCTCTGGCATCGCAGGGGTAAAACACCAGTTTGGAAGTCTCTGCCCTACAATATTTCGGTCTCACTTCAGTAGGCCGTCAAAATTTAGGAAAAGGTGATTGGGAATTCCTATCTCTTGTCTGAAGTCGGGATACTCGAACCATTTTTAGGAAGACGTCTCAAATCCTCCAACTCTACAGTCACGCCAACAGGTTATAATAATATTCCACCACTAGACACTGGACACTGGTATGGCAGAGTGAGACATCAACAAGTCCAACAAGGTGGGTGAGATACTTTGCAAGGCCTGATGGAAGGCATGTGACGCTCGCTCATTCTTTCTCCTTCCGTCACTCTTGCACGATATGATATACAAAAACTTTATTACGTATACTTCATGATGTGGAACCCTGGTGCTTTTCACGTTCTCTGAGTCTTAAGATAAATTTGCATTATCTCTATATGTACTGTACACCTTTCAGTACGAACAATAATTTTGGCTATCACCTAAATTCTAACCTATATAGGACAATACAATACGTTTTCTCATGGCTGGACAACAATTTCTTGTTTTCAGTCAATGCTCTCTCCTTTCACAGGTCATTAATTAAATCAAACAATTATATTTAAAGATATATAAATACAGACAAATACTTTTTATTCACACTCCAACTTATGCTACATCGACTTTTGTGTACTTAAATGAATTGCTTGCTCAATCATGCAAGGTTTGCAGTTTTCTCTTTTTACTTATATTTTTATTGGTTACTAATTTATTGTTTTCTTGAGAACAATAATTGCTTGGTAGAGTATTGCAAGATGCCCACAGTACCATTCTTTCAGTTTTTTTCCATGCTGTGACAACTTTCACAACAATCATTAGGAAAATGGGTATTTTTACAGTAAACCTGGGTTCAGTAAAACGTATATATTAGTATGTTTTACCACTAATTAGGACCATTCTAAGACTATTTTCTTCAATGGTGTTTCTCTCGGAAATGCCTCGTTTTCGAGATATGCCCAGTTTTCATACCCCATACAAACTTGGGGGAGAGCCTGGGAATCTGGGGTTTTGGGTGGGAGAAAACATGGTGTACACTATGGCATTGCCTTTATAATACACTTCTTAACTTTGGTTTCTCTTAGAAATGCCCCGTTTTCGAGATATGCCCCCGTTTTAATACCCCATACAAACTTGGGGGAGAGCCTGGGAATACGGGGTTTTGGTTGGGGGAAAACACTATCAGTGTTGCAAATGTTGTAATATTCACGCCACTTGTGACTGTATTGGCTATATTTGCCCTATTATATCTACGTTCTTGGATATTTACCCGTAACTTCTTTTATTTGTTATACCGGTTTTATGCCCAGGTTAGGCCCGGTAGTTAGCCCAGGTTAGGTCCCGGTAGTCTGTCGTGGTCTAGGTTAGGTTAGGTTAGGTCAGGTTAGGTAATATTAATTCCCAAAATAACCATTTTATTTGAATATCTAGCCCAACCCAAGCCAACAGGTGTTGTAACGCTGCTGTTTGGGTTATAATTTCATTTTATTGTATCGGTCTCGAAAACTTTGTTATTTCGCTTTTATTTCCTGTTTCAAGTGTTTATTTAAGACAATTACATATTATAAAGGCAATGCCATAGTGTACAGCGTGTTTTCCTCCACCCAAAACCCCGGATTCCCAGGCTCTCCCCCAAGTTTGTATGGGGTATGAAAACTGGGCATATCTCGAAAACGGGGCATTTCAGAGAGAAACACCATTGAAGAAAATAGTCTTAGAATGGTCCTAATTAGTGGTAAAACATACTAATATATACGTTTTACTGAACCCAGGTTTACTGTAAATTTACCGGAAAATGAACATGACTCAGTTACTACAGTTATAGTACCACCGCTTTGGCTTATAGTTATATATATGTATGTACAGTTGCGAGTTGATGACTCGAGTTCCACCCGGAAATACCCCATTTCTCAGGATAGGACATATTCAAATGGGGCATTTTGAAAATAATTTGACCTTGCCTAACCTAGACCACAGCAGACTATCGGGACCTAACCTGGGCAAACTACTGTAAATATGGAAAGAATGGCTGTTATCGTGTACGGTTTTTCTACCTTTATTACCAACTTATTTAGATTATTCTCATACTAATTTCTTCTATGGCATTTCCTCCGCAAATATCCCATTTCCAAGACAAGATAGGGCATAATCAAATGGCGTATTTTGAAATTAGCCAAAATATGTAATAATTTCTCCCTACTCCCTTACACATCCATGAATGACCAGGGTCCTGTGGTTGGATTGATTGATTGATGGATATTAGGCGCCGCAACATCGAGGTCCTATAGCGCCAGAAAAAGGTGATAGAGAGGTGTGACAGCAAGTAGAAAGGAAATAAAAAGAAAAGAGGGACAGTTGAAGAACTGAAAGCTAATGGCTGGGGCCGAAGGGGTGCCCAAACCCTGTAAGTATTGCCCACATTACTATAGGCAATAACCCCCCCCCCCCCCCTCTACGGGGTCCTGTGATTGGATGATGTAATGTTATACACTGCAAAGAAACCTCTCCTCATATATTTGCTTCTACTACATGGAAACCTTGTGTTTTAGGCAAAAAAACCTTTTTCTGCAGGCATAGTGACATAGCTACATAAAGGAATAATTAGCTAGATTATGGTACAGTACTTACTTTGCGGTGTGTATGTTGGGTTCAAAATCTTCCCGGTCGATTGCACGTAGACACGTTTTAGCAAGGCTTTCTTCTTTTGGGAACGTAAATATATATAGGGACTTTGGGACCATTTGTATACTGTAGTTCAATTTACACTTAGATACGTACAGCACAGCCATACGGAATTGTAAATGTATAAAAATAAACCACTCTTTAAACTAGATTCCATGACGTCACTGGCCACTAACTCCCCTTCCATCACTGGACCATCAGTGGCCTTGAGTTGGTGCCTGTGGTGGGTGGGTGCTGGTGAGGAAGTGGGAGTGTCTCGTCTCGAGTGTAGGACGTCACTGGAACGCATTACTGTAACTGCGCATGCGTGGAGGTTTGAACCAATGACACTTATTATTATAAAGTGACATTGGTTTGAAATTTGAAGGTGCCAGGCGCACGAGTCACGATGGCAAGAGAGCATGGTTGCCAATTTAGCAAAAATGTACACTTGTTTGAGAAGATAACGACAGAATCATTGGAATAGCTTTGTTTGAGCTAGACAGCCAAGAAGACAGAATGCGGCTCGTCTCTTCAAAATATCGTTTAGATAAGGTAATTTGAACCTTTATTACGTTCATCATTTCTCATAGAGTTTATTTATAATTGCAGTCTTTTTATCCAAGATAATGCTTTAGGGAATATAAAATAGACGAAAACATATATATTATGTCCGGTATCCGTAAAGCACTTAAACCGGTGTAAACCATACTGTTGAGTGTAGATTATTATATATCTAAGGTTATCACCGTAGGTGTTTTATGGATCGCAGCCTTTTATTATTCGCAGGGTGCATTTTCGCGAAGTCTGGCAGGCTACGTGCCAGCACCACTTGCTGCTGGGCCAAACTCACAGTGGTTGGATGGAGCAAGATCAAGAGAACACTTGTTGGGTTATAAGGATGAAAGTAGAAACCAACCATGGGATAATCTCTGAAATAGTTTCATTCTTTTTCCCAGCTCATTTTATCTATGAAGGAGTCGACTGTACCTAACCTGACCAAACCTAACCTAACCTCGACCAAACCTAACCTAACCAACTCAAGCGCTGGCACATAATAATTATACCCTTTTAGTCACCTTTCGCGACAAGGCCTTGGAAAGAAAATTAATATATCTCGATTCGTTATTATCTTTATTGCGAATATTTTACATAACTGGCAAGAAAAAAGTTTATGGCACAGTACAAAAAAACTAAATAATAATACACTACCACTATTAAATATATAAAGTGTTTGTTGTAACCTATCTCCCAGATTCTCCCTTCACATACAACGGGTACATAAATTGGTTTGTGAATCTAATGTACTGTGAAGATATTATAGCATTCAATATTTGTATCCAAATCTGCTGTGAATCATTTGACACATGCATCATATTTTACCACATCTACCTAGCAAGGAAAGAGTACAGTGTTGGTAAATGTGGAACTACTGAGTCCTCCAAACTATTCCAAGCAACAGGACACCATTATTTTGTATTAATCCGGTTCTGTTTCCTGGCATATTTTGGAGTAATGAACTGAGGCGCTCTAATGTATCTAAAGTGTATTACTCCCTTAAAGAGGTAGTGTACTTTTGGTACATTGGAGCGCCTTGATTCCTCCAAAGTATGCCAGGAAACAGGACCAGATTAGCAAGAATAATGGTGCTTTGTTGCTTTAAATAATTTGGAGGACTGATTTGCTCCAGAACTGCCAACACTGTACTAACTATACTCTGTTCAAAATTTGTGTTCCTTTTGGCCTCTTATGCTTAGATAGATAGAAATAGATAGATAGATAGAAATAACGATAGATAGACAGATAGAACTAGCTAGATAGATAGAGGCTAGTGGAACACAAATTTTGAATAGACTATAGTAACTACCCACCTCTCCTTTTAGCTGACCTATAGATATGTAAACAAGTCAAAATTCTCCTTATCCATTCAACGTTGGAAATGAAAGCAATTATACCTCAGAGAATAAATAAATAAATAAATATAGGATATAAATTATAGATAAAAATGTGTACTATATAACACAACGGAATTATGACACACAAATATAATACATTTGATTAATTAATGAAATAACTGTGTACATATGTGTAAGATAAATGTTATTAATATTGTCCATTATATCCTCCATTACCGTTAACATAATCATTACCATTACTGTGCTGTCCATTACCGTTGACTCTGTTGCTATAACCGTTGCCGTTGGTGTATCCATTCCCGTCGCCGCCATTAGTATACCCGTTACCGTTGGTGTATCCATTCCCGTCGATGCCGTTTGTGTAACCGTTGCCTCCGTTACCATTAACGCCGTTGCCGCCGTTGGTATAACCGTTGCCGTTGACACCATTACCGTTGCCATTGACACTATTACCGTTGCCGTAACCATTACCGTTGCCGTAACCATTACCGTTGCCTCCGTTGCCATATCCATTACCGTTGCCTCCATTGCCATAACCATTACCATTAATAACACCATTAACAATACCATTAATACCATTACCATTAACGACACCAATGTTTGCATTAAGTCCGTAGAACTGAGTTGCTGTGGTACAGTCAAAGTTGTACCACCAGTCACACACAAAGTACTGTTGGTTGAAGACTGTACCGTTGGGACACAGGAACGAATCCTGTCTACCGTCAGCCTGACAGATGTGGAACACCTGGCAATATAGTCGATATATTAGTATTGTAAAAAAAAAAAATATATATATATATATATACGGCACAATTATGTAAGATGTATAGAGTAACGTCAGATATGAGTCACATATATGTGCGTAACATGACAATATATTATTATTATTATTATACTGATGACACTTATTGTAAAGAATAACAATATATTACATTGGCTGCAATGGCAATATTGACAGTACACATTGCATTTGGTTGCGGTCGCCAGCCTATATAGTTGTTGAAGTTCCTCAAGCTGTCTGGCCGAGCAGCCCCGAGCCTATATAGTATATCGTATTAACTACTATTACTAAATACACAGTGATGGGCGATATATCTCATCATAACATTTCTGTACCATCGGTTCACCTATGTGCAATGTCTTTCTTGCATTTTGAGTGAGGCGTATAAGTTGGGAATGATTGTGGCACTGGGTTGTCCTGGTTCAAAAGAAATGCTGTTCCCAAGGCGGATGAGTCCACCTTATTGGTGGACCAACGACATCCCTGAGAGGAAGCTTAGTGTTGAAGCCATAATAGTTACAAGCCCGATCTTCCTCCAGCTCTCTCCTCTCCTTTCCATACGGGGCTTGGCGTATGCCTGTCTTCCTCTTCTTATTTTATCTTCCTGGTGAGGGCTGGTTCTATCCAGAAATGAGGAATTTGTCATCCTCTACCAAACCCTGGCCTGTTCTGTCTCTCTTGCCATTTCTCATTCCTTTTGGATAGCTGGTGAGAATTCCCCATTGAGTGGCACAGGGGAGGCAACTGTTGATGGGTTCATTGGCTCGGGGGTACCATTGAGTGGCACAATAAGGGAGGTTATGGGTTCATTGGCTCGGGGGTACAGTACATGACTGTAAGCCAGTTGTCCCCCCTTCTGTTGCCTTCGATGAAGCAGATCTCACTATCTCCTTGGCTCCCTTTTGGGGGTACAAGCATCTGTGCGGCTTCGGTCAAACAAATTCGGGACTGCTCGGCCAGACAATCTGGGGAACTACAACAACTGCAACTAATACTAATACTAATCTGACATCCATCCTTGTATAATAATATTAGTATTAATACTAGTAATGTAATAGTACATACCTGACATCCAGCCTCGGGTGCAGTGTCAGCATAATAGCCAGGGATCTGACCGGCACAGGAGAAGGCGGTGAAGGGTACAGAGGCCAGGATGGGGTAGTCCTGTCCAGCAACACCACCACCACCGATGGCTGAGCTCAGCTGTACAATGGGATCAACAAACCCGTTGTAACCATTACCGTTCAACCCGTTCACACCGTTACCATTGAAACCGTTGCCGTTGTATCCGTTACTATTTCCATTTCCACCGTTGCCGATCAAACTTCTTTCGTTGTCGTAGCCATTACCGTTGCCATTGAAGCCATTTCCGTTGCCATTGGTGTAGCTATTACCGTTCTGGTTAATATAACCATTACCATTACCACCGTTGATAGATTGTTGAGCCAAACACACTCTCAGCAACACTGGTTGGAAAATAACAAAGGAAAATATAGTGTTAGTATAATTATTCACTAAGTATTAATGGCAATAGATTCTCAGGATTTTCAGAGTCTCTCTCTCTCTCTCTCTCTCTCTCTCTCTCTCTCTCTCTCTCTCTCTCTCTCAAGAAAAATAACATTACTCTATCCTTCCTTCATTTCTCTCTCTCTCTCTCTCTCTCTCTCTCTCTCTCTCTCTCTCTCTCTCAAGAAAAATTACATTATTCTCTATACTTCCTTCGTGTTGTTATGAGTGTAAGGGTCGTATACAAAAACATTGGTGGTATTTACGATGGTGTGGTACCTATACAATGGTTCTGTATTGTGTCTGTAGAGTCATCGTACCAGTACCATGCCATCGTCAATACCATGGATATTCATGCATATAGCCCTTTATGTGATGGAGAGAATAGGTAGTGAGTAAGGAAGCTGAAGTAATACATTATTATATATTAGATAACCAAAGGTATTACTACTACAGTATATGTGCAGTCGTGGTCAATAATAATCATCCATATAGGGGTAACTCACGTAAGAGTTTAACGGCTTCCCTCTGTTCATTAGATGATAAACTTTTCAATAAATAGGTTAAGTATCATCTTTTAATTTACTATAAGCAGCTACACACTACTTAAAACAATGATATATGTGAACATGAAAATATTACACAGTAAATTGTTTGAGATACCCATATACGGATGATTATTAATCATATTAATATCATGGAGTTGTAATATTAACAACATTATTTTATAGGTAAGGAAGGTGAAGTAATACATTATATATTAGATAACCAAAGTATTACTACTATGTATATCATGGAGTTATTTATCTTTGTAATAATAACCATATATATAGTGTTGTTATGGTTGGAGTGAAGGGTTATTAATGTTGCAGATAAAGGGGAAGGAAAGCTACCTGGTAATTATAACCATGGTTGTGTGTGTGTGTGTGTGTGTGTTATTCTCACCAGCTACAATCACCTGCCTGGTTAGTATAACCATGGTTGTGTGTGTGTGTGTGTGTGTGTTATTCTCACCAGCTACTATCAACTGCCTGGTTAGTATAACCATGGTTGTTGGTTGTTGGTTGGTTGTTGGTTGGAACACTTCAAGTCACAACACTAAGAGATGGGGAAGTGAGAGGAAGGTGGAGGCACTGGAGAGAAGGGAGAGAAGAACAGAAGAAGCTCCAACTGTGTGCCTGGATAGCCAACTCACGGCTTATATACTGACGACCGAACCTTCAATGTTGCAACACACTCACGGAAATGCAATAAGATAATTGAAAAGGAGATGCAATGGTAAATTAATGTTTTTCCTTCCCATCATATATATTATATTACCATAGTGTATTTTGTAGGTTAACGATAGGTTTTGTTTATGTATAAAATGAAATGGATCACATCATGACATAAAATGCAAATCGTTCATGGCATAATCAATTTTAAAATGCATATGACTTTATTGCAAAAGACAGTTAATATATTTTATATGTCATAAGAAAACCTCAACACCTAAACTGTATGAGACATTGGAAATATTACATTATGTGAGATGCGAATTAATACTGAGATAATAATTGTTTGGTGACGCTGTGAAGTCAGTCACGAATTCAATTATATTACCATTAAGTTGATTGTCTTGGTAACACTGGCATCCCTAATACCTTCAATTATTATCACTTTTAAGGGACCCTGTGATGTAGTCAGAAAATTGGAGGCAAAGGAGTACTTCAAATACTTCCACGAAACACCACCTATAGGTATTGAGCTTGTTTCGTGGCATAGTCAGGAGGAATCAGAAGCCTCCAATTTTCATACACGATCACAGGGTCCTTAAGGTGGTTGTTTACATATGGTTACATTTGGAGTGTCTTGATTCCTCCAAAGTATACCAAGAAACAATAGAACCAGACAAACAAAAATACTGGTGGCCTGTTACTTGGAATAGTTTGGAGGAATCAGTTGCTCCAGATTTTACCACCACTATTCTAACCTTTTGTATAAAGTGTGGAAACGAATTGTTGACATTTGTGTTGTTACTCTGCCACATAAAGGGGAGAGAGGCTTTTTTTTTTTTTTTTTTTTTTTTTTTTTTTTTTTTTTGATGACATGGAAGGCTACTGATTCCTCCAAACTATGCCAGGACACAAACAGCCCACCTCAATGTTTACAAATGTGGGAAGGGGGTTGTCTGTTTCGTAGCATAGTTTGGAGGAATCAACAATTACAGAATCTCCCTATAAAGAGTGTATAATATTATAGCATTTGTATCCTATATTTCCCTTTCGCTCCTCCATGCATGGCCTTGGTATATATTGGGCATCATAGTATTTATTATTTGTGTGTGTGTGTGTATGTGTGTGTATGTGTGTGTGTGTGTGTGTGTGTGTGTGTGTGTGTGTGTGTGTGTATGTGTGTGTGTGTGTGTGTGTGTATGTGTGTGTGTGTGTGTGTGTGTTCATTCACAAGTTTCAAAAATATCGATTGGATCTGAATTCTGAAGTGATTGTTAGGTTATTAGAATAAGCTTATACATCACATAATATTTGCATAACGATAGTGTATTTATTGTATGCTGGCTAAAATGCATCAATAACTTATCATAATTATATACCTTTAGCTACTTACTGTATGTATGTTCCAGTATTCGTAATTTATAGATCAAATGCCTGCTTGTTATTTATTAGTGTAAATTGTCTTGGACTGATTTATATATTTACCGAATAAGTCAAGAAATTATTATGAGAGAAGAAGCGGCACATATTTGTCAGGTTAAAAAATAGATAATACATCAATCCCTATTAAATTAAGGGGGTGCGGGAATAGGGGGACAGGCTTTGGGGGCGGGGGGGTTTGGGGGGGGCGGGAGTAGGGGGACATGCTTGGGGGGGATCGGGGTTTTTTTGAGGAGTGCGGGAGTAGGGGGTTCATACTTGGGGGGGTTAGGAGGGTGCGGGAATACGGGACAGATTTTCTACCACTCCCCCTAAAGCCTGCCCCTATTCTCGCACCCCCCAATCCCCCCAAGCCTGTCCCCTACTCCCGCACCCCCTTAAGGTGGTCATTCTTTTTTGGTACATTGGAGTGCCACGATTCCTCCAAAGTATAATAGGAAACAGGACCAGAAGAACAAAAATAATGGTGTTCTGTTATTTGGAATAGTTTGGAGGATTCAGTTGCTCCAGATTTACCACCACAAAAAATGAGACAATCGAATCTCTCCTGCAGGCTTATTTTTGATGAAGTGAAGGTTCGAGTCATGTGAACCACAGTTCCCTTTACACACACACACACACACACACACCAATACTACATCTTGTAGCTTTCGCAGGCTTACCAACTTAACACACGGGAGAAAAAATAACTTGTTCTATGTTACTTATAGTGTATTATTTGATTACAAGTAAATTTCTGCCCATAACCATGAAATAATTAACACGTAGACATAGTAGAATAAGCTAGTTACTATTTGTGAAACATATGATAATCAGTGGTGACAACCTTTGAGGTGTTGGCCTTGATTGTAAAGTTAGTATTATATTTAAGTATTATATTTTATAATAGGCTACAAAGAATATTTTGATAGAATATTGTTAATTTGCATATAGCATTATAATTAGAATATAAAAAATATATATCATTACAAAAACATAGACACTTACTTTGACATCAGTAAGACGGTTAATTCAATTACGGCAATAAGGAAAAACAAAATAATATAAAAATAATAATACACAAATTATGTTGCTCAAGTATCCATAACCACTCTGGAGTTTACGAATAAACGTAATGATTGAATAATTGACTAAAGTTTTAAAAAGTATTGTATTGTAGGTCATAGTTAACATTCATAGGTGAAAGTGATGTCATTGTCATCTCGTTCCTGCCACACGGGTCAATATCCTTAGGAAGTCGGTTAAATAAATAGTGCAACAGAGTTATAATGATGATTGTTATTTGTCTGCACATTTACTCGAGAGGTAACATTTATTCAAGTATATCAAGGCTACAGATGTTTGTGATTTAGTTACACAGTTGTTTAATACGGTACTGTATACTAGGGTCATTTTAGATACGAGGTAAATATAAGAAGCAAGAAAAACTAAGTTTACTGCCCTCACGTCCTTTGTTATACAATTTGGTAAGGAGATAATATATTATAAATTATCAACATATAAGGAGACCATGATTATACGTAACTAAAAAGAAAAAAAATGAAGATTTGCTAATGTTCGTAAACAGGTAAACATGAATAGAAGAAGGGGAGCTTAAGGGACCCTGTGATGGTTAGGAGGAATCAGTAGCCTCCACTTTTCATACACGATCACAGGGCCCTTAAGCAGTTCAAACTGAACCGAATGGTGGCAACTAGATGGTTCAATATGATTCGAACCCCTGCCCCCTCTCTCCCCGATAACTCGCTGGGTAGAAACAACCGTGGATGTGCTTGTTTGGACGATGGTGGTGTTTCCCTTCCATTAACTCGGGACTGTACCCACCAGGCGCCCAGTCCCTCCCCCACTTTCCCCTTCCACTACCCGAATATGGAGGATGAAGCTTGCTGATTCGAAATAGGTGTATTGTACTCGTATATGCACAGGAACACACACAAGCGAAGCGCTGTTGCCACATTAACCATGCCGGGTGAGAGGGTGGTCCAGGCAGAACTTTGGCAGGGTGTACATTATGCTCATCAGTTGTTATATTGAAGGTGCTCATTGTGCTGTTGACATTCCCTGCTGGGCAGCTGAGAGATAGGTAAATTCAAGTTCCCTTGGGTAAATTGATAACTAATCGATGAGTATAGTTCAACTGATAAATGGTCCTTGATATTAAAAGACGATCCTGTATCTTGTCATCCTTGCTCAATGTTTTTATTTCCACTTTGTATATGAAGTGAACACGGAAATTTGTGAACGTTCACTTTGAAAAGATTAATCTTTTTCATATTACTTTTGATAGGGACAGGCAAGAAACATAAAAAAATTACAATGTTCATAATGTTCGTATAATAATTATTCACTATTAATGGCATCGTTACACATCACTAACTTTGAGGGACGAAGTAAACTATAAGTTGTGATAGTGTTAATGTATGTTGTAACAATACACAATACACCATACACTGTCCATCACTCCCTCTTCTTACTAGTACTGGCATCATTATCACATTCGGTTTTAACTATCAGATAGGTGAGTTGAAACTGGTGGTTCATGGTTCATACCTTGTATGAAACACACATTTGAAACTGATGGTTCACACCTTGTAGGAAACTCACATTGACAACATTGAGTGATGAACATGAAAGTGGAGGAGACTGTACTTTACATAATCTTATAATGTATAGCGAAATAATTTGTGAATATATATATATAATGAAACACAGATACATTTAAATATAAGTAAATAAAATTCAGTGGATAAGGCGGAATTATATTTATTGTATTTTCATATTATGCATCATATAAATAGTGTAAAAAAATATAACAATGGAAAATATAGAGGTGCTATATGGCACAACAAGTATAAGCTACAGGGATGTACTTACAATACTTGAAACTTTAATGACAATATGGCTGAAACTATGACTAAGATTCAATAATATATTAAATAGTAAACAAAATAAGTAACTGTTGTAAATATAATACATTTGTTTATAAATAGAATATACCTATAATGTTATGCTACATACATACATACATACATACATACAAAATAATAGTTCTCTATGTGTGTGTGTGTTCTTTCTATGTGTATATTATTATTATGTTTTATATTGGTGTATATTGTTAAGGGGATATATAGATAGTACAGTGTTGGTAAATCTGGAGCAACTGATTCCTCCAAACTATTACAAACAACAAACAGACCACCATTATTTTTGTTCCCAATCTGGTCTTGTTTCCTTGTATACATTGGAGGAATCAAAGTGCTCCAATGTAACAAATGTATACTAGTCCCTTAATTAAGTTACATACATACGAGTACAATAGACAATTATTGTATAGTATAGTATAATATGTATGTATGTATATATGTATTAATATATGTATTAATGTATGTATGTATGTATTTATATTATATTGTTTTATTATTGCTGTCATAATGTTGCTCCCAAAACAATTTGTCTTTGATTTATTTACCTGGAGCCTGATATAAACCATTAACGACACCATTACCGTTGCCATTCCCGTTGCCGTTGCCATTAACAGCTCCATTACCATTAGCATAGCCGTTACCATTGGTATATCCATTACCGTTGCCATTACCATTGCCATTAACAGCTCCATTACCGTTGCCATTAACAGCTCCATTACCGTTGCCATTGGTATATCCATTACCGTTGCCATTACCATTAACAGCTCCATTACCGTTGGCATAGCCGTTGCCATTGGTATATCCATTGCCATTAACTGCACCATTACCGTTGCCATTAACAGCACCATTACCGTTACCATTGGCATAGCCGTTGCCATTAACAGCACCATTACCATTGCCATTAACAGCTCCATTACCATTGCCATTAACAGCTCCATTACCGTTGGCATAGCCGTTACCATTGGTATATCCATTGCCATTAACTGCACCATTACCGTTGCCATTGGTATAGCCGTTACCGTTGCCATTAACCGCTCCATTACCATTGGTATAGCCGTTGCCATTAGCAGCACCATTACCGTTGCCATTAACACCATTGCCGTTTCCATTGGTATAACCGTTGCCATTAACAGCACCATTACCGTTGCCATTAACACCATTGCCGTTTCCATTGGTATAACCGTTGCCATTAACGGCACCATTACCATTTGTATAGCCGTTGCCATTACCGTTGCCGTTAGTATATCCATTGCCATTGACAGCGCCGTTACCGTTGCCATTAACAGCACCATTACCATTACCATTAACGACACCAATGTTTGCATTAAGTCCGTAGAACTGAGTTGCTGTGGTACAGTCAAAGTTGTACCACCAGTCACACACAAAGTACTGTTGGTTGAAGACTGTACCGTTGGGACACAGGAACGAATCCTGTCTACCGTCAGCCTGACAGATGTGGAACACCTGGCAATATAGTCGATATATTAGTAGTAGTAGTAGTAGTAGTAGTTATTATTATTGTAAATACTATTATATAAGATATAGAGTAAGGTACGGTACTGACAGATGTGGAACACCTGGCAATATAGTCGATATATTAGTAGTAGTAGTAGTAGTAGTAGTTATTATTATTTTAAATAATAATATATATACTATTATGTAAGATATATATAGAGAGAGTAAGGTACGGTACTGACAGATGTGGAACACCTGTCAATATAGTCGATATATTAGTATTAGTAGTAGTAGTATTAGTTATTATTATTTTAAAGAATAATATATATACTATTATGTAAGATATAAAATAAGGTACGGTACTAACAAATGTGGAACACCTGTGTATAGGATATACAGTTATTATTGTAAAGATTGTGGCGAAAACAGAGAGGTTATAGTGAATCGGTAGGAGGGGAAGAGTTGATAAGACGAAAGACCTTTGATTCCACCTTGTCCAGGAGTGTTGTGAAGGTTGAGTCACCCCACACATGAGAGTCAAAGGCTATTTATCCTACATACAATTAAGGATGTTACACCTGTATTGTCCAGGAGTGTTGTGAAGGTTGAGTCACCCCACACATGAGCCAAAGGCTACTACATACAGGGAAGGATGAGACATTTGTATAGAGACAGCAACTGTGTGGGGGTGAAGTATTCACGGAACCTGTGTAGCACAATTAACTTATTTGAGGCAGTTTTCGCGAGAGGTAATATGATCTCTCCAAGAGAGAGTGAGAGAAAGACACTCCAAGAACATTAAGGGAAGAAGAAATATCAAGTTGTGTATCGTTAAAGAAGAAGGGATAGTCATATTAAAGATTAGTGCGAGTTGAAAAATAAAATAACTGTTTTAGAGGCATTGAAAACCACGATGTTTTCTCTGCCCCAGTCCGAGATGAGGGAAAGCTAAGAAGTCAGACATGCTACTGCATCATCACATGATGTGGAGAGGAGCTGCTGGGATGGGTGGTTGTCAAACTGGGTGGAGTGGTGTAGGATGGAATCATCGGCATAGGAGTGGATAGGGGAAGAGTACAGGTAAGAAGGTCATTAATGAGAAGGAACATGAGAGTATGCTATATAGGTAATAGAAGAGAATCTTGAGGAACACCACTATTGATAGACTTAGAAGAAGAACAGTGACCATCTATAACAGCAGCTAGAGATTATTAGTATTAATACTAGTAATGTAATAGTACATACCTGACATCCAGCCTCGGGTGCAGTGTCAGCATAATAGCCAGGGATCTGACCGGCACAGGAGAAGGCGGTGAAGGGTACAGAGGCCAGGATGGGGTAGTCCTGTCCAGCAACACCACCACCACCGATGGCTGAGCTCAGCTGTACAATGGGATCAACAAACCCGTTGTAACCATTACCGTTGACGCCACCGTTGGTATAACCATTGCCGTTGCCATTAACACCAATACCATTGGCTCCACCGTTGGTGTAACCATTACCGTTACCATTCACGCCATTACCGTTGCCGTTCACACCATTACCGTTGACGCCACCATTGGTATAGCCATTACCGTTACCATTAACACCATTACCGTTGACGCCACCGTTGGTGTAACCATTACCGTTACCATTCACGCCATTACCGTTTCCGTTCACACCATTACCGTTGCCATTGACACCATTACCGTTGCCATTGGTATAACCATTACCGTTGCCATTAACACCATTACCGTTGCCATTCACTCCATTACCGTTGCCATTCACACCATTACCGTTGCCATTCACTCCATTACCGTTGCCATTGACACCATTACCGTTGCCATTGGTATAACCATTACCGTTGCCATTGGTATAACCATTACCGTTACCATTCACACCATTACCGTTGCCATTGACACCATTACCGTTGCCATTGGTATAACCATTACCGTTGCCATTGGTATAACCATTACCGTTGCCATTGGTATAACCATTACCGTTGCCATTGACACCATTACCGTTACCATTCACACCATTACCGTTGCCATTTGCTCCATTGGTATAACCATTACCGTTTCCGTTCCCATTCACCCCGTTACCGTTGCCATTGGTATAACCATTACCGTTACCATTGCCATTGGTATAACCATTACCGTTTCCGTTACCATTCACCCCGTTACCATTACCATTGGTGGGGGGGAGGTAGGACTGCTGGGCCAAACACACTCCCAGTACGGCTGTTACATAAACAAAACAAGGAAAAAGAATTAGTTAAATTATTACTTTGGATGAATCAAAGCACTCTAATGTATCAATAATAATAATATACTTTCCCCATAACTAAGTAGGTATTTACAGTATACAGTATTCACAATAGGAAGGTCAATGTATTCTTGGGTTTGATTTTCGTAATTAATTCTAATTTATTTTATCTGTGGGGTTATCCAAAAACGAACATTATTGTGTCTATGTGTGTATGTATCTTTGTATGTATGTAAGAGTTTTAATTATATACATAAATGAATCCATATGTATATAGTGTGTGTGTGTGTGTGTGTATGTTATTCTCACCAGCTACTATCAACTGCCTGGTTAGTATAACCATGGTTGTGTGTGTGTGTGTGTGTGTGTGTTATTCTCACCAGCTACTATCAACTGCCTGGTTAGTATAACCATGGTTGTTGGTTGTTGGTTGGTTGTTGGTTGGAACACTTCAAGTCACAACACTAAGAGATGGGGAAGTGAGAGGAAGGTGGAGGCACTGGAGAGAAGGGAGAGAAGAACAGAAGAAGCTCCAACTGTGTGCCTGGATAGCCAACTCACGGCTTATATACTGACGACCGAACCTTCAATGTTGCAACACATACACGGCCAGGGGGAGGCAGAGGGGGGAGGGGGGAGGCAAAACTGGAGGGAAAGGGGTAACATGAACAAGGTAGGCTGTCTAAGGTAGCCCAGGTAGGTCACATGGACATTTTAGTTGGCATCATTATACAGTACCTCTCAACTCACTAGAGGGGATATTATATTTATGGTATGGATGTATGGTATGGCCTCTATGGAACCAGAATATATTTATCAGGAATTACGGAGTTTGTGATATATATATATATATATTATTATATAAATATTAATATCCAGTAGATAAGAGACTGTTTCAGTGTTGTTTATGAGTTTATGTTATGAGTATATTTTGACTGAGTATATTTTGACTGAGTATATTTTGACTGAGTATATTTTGACTGAATATATTTTGACTGAGTATATTTTGACTGGGTATATTTTGACTGGGTATATTTTGACTGAGTATATTTTGACTGAGTATATTTTGACTGGGTATATTTTGACTGAGTATATTTTGACTGAGTATATTTTGACTGAATATATTTTGACTGAATATATTTTGACTACAATACATTAAACAGTACATTACACAACAATAACAGTACATTACACCACAATAACAGTACATTACACCACAATAACACACAATAACAGTACATTACACCACAATAACAGTACATTACACCACAATAACACACAATAACAGTACATTACACAACAATAACAGTACATTACACAACAATAACACACAATAACAGTACAATACACAACAATAACACACAATTACAGTACATTACACAACAATAACAAACAATACACCACAATTACAGTACATTACACAACAATAACAAACAATACACCACAATAACAATACATTACACAACAATAACAAACAATACACCACAATTACAGTACATTACACAACAATAACAAACAATACACCACAATAACAATACATTACACAACAATAACAAACAATACACCACAATAACAGTACATTACACCACAATAACAAACAATACACCACAATAACAGTACATTACACCACAATAACAGTACATTACACCACAATAAAAGTACATTACACCACAATAACAGTACATTACACAACAATAACCAACAATACACCACAATAACAGTACATTTCACCACAATAACAGTACAATACACCACAATAACAGTACAATACACCACAATAACAGTACATTACACAACAATAACATCCTCTGCATGGGAGGTCTGTTGTGTGACAAGTTTTGGTGGAATCAGTTGTCACCTTTCAACCCAAATTAATATTGGGAGATTCTCTTGTTGGTGAATTGGAAGGTCTCTGTGATTCCTCCAAGCTATGTCATGAAACAGATCCCATATTAGTAACATTAAGGTCGTCTGTATCCTGATATAGTTTGGAGGAATCAATCGTAGCTGTCCAATTTACTAAAAAAATAATCTACCCTTAAAGACCCTGTGATCGTGTATGATGAAATTTGGAGGCTTCTGATTCCCCCTGACCATGCCACGAAACAAGTTCATTCCATATAGGTATATAGTGTTTTGTGGTTATATTTGAAGGACTCAAAAACCTCCAATTTTCTGACTACATCACAGTCACAGAGTCCCTTAATTAATGAAGTGTATGTCAGAACAACAATGGCAGGAGGTTACCAAGTTAATTTTCCATCCTTTCTCTCTCTCTCTCTCTCTCTCTCTCTCTCTCTCTCTCTCTCTCTCTCTCTCTCTCTCTCTCTCTTTACGTGTCTTTCCTCCTAACACCAGCCAGTACTCACCTCAACTCACTCACATTAACAATCCATCCTTTGCGAGTTTTCATTTTCAGTCCAAGTTTATGTCGAAGGGTATAAAACAAACTTACCCTCATTCGTAGTAAACATAATATCATTCTGCTGGTATAATCTAAGGGGAGATTTTCTTGTTGGTAAATTGAAAGGTATATATATGTGATTCATCCAAACTATGCCATGAAACAGATCCCCTATTAGTACCATTTTGAGGGTTTCTGTCTGTTTTCTGGAATAATTAGGAGGAACCAATAGCCTTCCAATTTACCATCAAGTGAATCTCCCCTGAACTTAACACACAGACGAACAATATTTTATACATCAATGAGAGCGTGATTATACAACGTGTGATCCAAGTTACTCAGGCTGTTAAAATAGAATATTGCATCAATATTTCAAGACTTCTTTGCTTTCACCCCTGCACCGTATACGATTATGTACTACCTGATTCCAACCTTGACTGACAATACTAACCTCATTCTCAACTCTTTGTACCCACATCAACTTACTCTTAGCGACAATAACTCTTATATTATACAGATTAACTCTATGATCCCTCCAATAGTGTTTATATGCATACAATCTTACAAGTATCTTCTTGTTACACTAAACCACCTTGGATCCTAAAAGACTCTTATAACAATGCACTCGTAAACATTGGTAGGTATTTTTAATGGACAATTATATCAGTTTCGGATTTGATTAACTAGAGTGAATATAGGACTGGCTGGATGGCTTCAAGAGTATAGGGCTAATATGTTTTTATTAAGCTAACTGCTCATCTATTTTTCTCTAAGCTGTCTTCTTTTCTTCAGGTTGGATTCATGATGCTGGGGTGGTCCTCGGATTGATAGAATGCTTGTATTCTCTCCCAGCTTTGTTTCTCTGGTATTTTTTTAATGATAATAATAATGTGATTGACCAACTCCCGATTCCCGTAGCTGTCCGTCCGGTCCACACCACACCGGTCACTTGCTCATTGTAATCATACTCTCGGTTTCAGTTTATTGTGATCCGTTAGTTAGTGGTACAGTTACGGTGAATAGTCCTGCAACACCTTCCAATGAGATGGCTTTGAAAAATTATCTGAAACTTTAGCTGTTGGTCTGTGCAATATTGGTTATAAGATGCACTTTAATGGCTTGCTTTTATTCACCAGGTTGCAGGACTTTGGACCATGACTGTACAGTACTTACACTGGGTTTCAATAATTATGTCCTGATCCGAGGCACAATATGAATCACTACCAACCTTCGAAGTGATTCAGGAGGATCAGTGGGATGCGTGGTTGGTAGAGAGAGAGAGGTTCATTCATGGTATGTTTAGGATCAGGACAGAATTATTGGCCCTCAGTCACCCAGTGTAGCCTATACTTAATTTACGGTATGTTTGTGCCATGAATCTTTTATATTTCAGTTCCTTCCATACATTCATTCACTAGTGGATTACCATATGGGTGCTAGAACAACCAGTGGGGAGAAATTGGGCATATATTTAGGTGTTGGATGATGAAAAAGTTAAAGGGGTATAGTATATTTTTGGTGCATTGAGCGCCTTGATTCCTCCGAAGTATGCTAGGAAACAGAGCCAATGAATAATTATAATAGTAACCTGGTGCTGTTGCTTGGAAACGTATGGAGGAATCAATTACTCCAGATTTACCACCACCAACAATATTCTATAAACAGTACCCCTTTTAGGAGAAATGATGGCGGTCTGACTGGTACTATAACAACACAAGTTACACAACCACCAGGAATCACATGTCATTCTATGGATCATATTCAAGAACACTCGTAAAATGTAGTGGAACATAATGGTGGACATAATGTTAGGAGCGAGAAGGGCAGCGCGTAAGGCTTCGGTGGTTAACAGTTATGCCCTTGTAGAACTGGTCTAAATTTGAAACGTTTCTTGGTGAGCGAGGTGGGGGTGTGGTGGTAGGCTGTCACATGATGGAGGTATGGTGAGATACCCTACTCTTCTTACACAGTATTGCCATTTTGTGGGAAAATTCCACAAATTTGAGGGAGAAATTACCGTTTGTGGGAGGACACTTCAAGCATATTATTTGAGGGACTTTTTTGTGGGAGTTTGGAATTATTCGAGGGATTATGGGATTTTTGTGGAAAAGTAATTGCCGATATTTGCCTATATTTTTGAGATATAATTAACACATAGGGACACTATAATGACACCTATTTGAAGATTTAACAAATAAATAATAATAATAATAATAATAATAATAATAATAATAATAATAAAGCAGCTTGGAGGCAATAAATGTAATTCTTGATCAATGGGATGCTCTGACGCTTCACTCTGAATTATCTGTGACAAGATAACGCTGCCATACAGCAAATTAAATTAGTCAAGCATACAGAGATCACCTGAATGAACTAAATATTTTTGTTTATATACCTTTGTTTGTTCGTAATTTGTTTTAAAGAAGTTGTGAGATATCACAAAACTCACACAAAATCTTACTGACATGTACAGTACCTAATCTCATGCCAATAGTAGTGAAAGCAGGGTTTCCATCAAAGTGCCCTAAAGACAATCATCCCAACCTGAATTATCAGAGTTAAATCTTGCCAC
Organism: Petrolisthes manimaculis; assembly: GCA_034508575.1. Taxonomy (NCBI): domain Eukaryota; kingdom Metazoa; phylum Arthropoda; class Malacostraca; order Decapoda; family Porcellanidae; genus Petrolisthes; species Petrolisthes manimaculis. The sequence continues at coordinate 29,761 of JAWZYT010000246.1, read as the reverse complement.
TGAATGTTGTTAACTTGGGTACGATTTCAACAGCTTTGCTGATGCAGCCAAATTAGTCATATGAAAAAAATGTTGTAACGTTCAAACCTTTCTTATGCTTAGAAAATTACATCCAGCCATTGCCACTTCTCAGCTCAAAGATTCATTTGGTCAAATTGCTTGTGAGTATCCTTTTACCTTGACAGACATGGATAGCTTTTAGAGAATGAGTGAAATGTTGTCCCAATCCTGTTTACATGATAGCCTACCGTCAGCTTTTGGGCAGAAGTCAATGAAAAACAAATTCTGAATGGAAAGTAAAGTACACAAACATTTCATCTCTTGCACTGGCTCTGCTTTCCCTTCCCTTCCCTTCTCTAATGCCTCAGTAGAGCGAATATTTTCCAAGATGAATGTGGTACATTCTAAACCGAGGAAGCACTTCACTGTGCGATCAGTTGAAGCAATACTTCAGATAAGGTATGGACTGACACTTCAGGGGACTTCATGCGTGAATTTCACCCCATCTAATAATATGTAAAAATGTTTGCTGCTAAGAAATGCAGAGATGCTCAAATTGAAAGGGAAGATGATGAAAACCAGGCAATTGTCTCCATTGAAGTAGAAGATGATTAAAACCTTCGTTTGCAACAAATGCCAAATTTCCATAGTTTCATAATATGGTGTTATAGTTGAAAGATTTTCATTTACATGTATGTAAGTTATATTGTATTTATAAATTATTGCAGTTTATTCTCATATAACATTTTCTTTTACAAATATGTAGTAATTAATAAAGGTCCTGGTTTATATAACTACTCTATCTATAATATACACACTCTTCAGTGAACAGTTTTGTGGGAAAAACTAGGAATTTTTAAATGTTTGTGGAAATTTTGTGGACAAAATATCACTCCTCTATCTAAATAATAGGCTATTTTTTATTATTATGTAGGAAGAAGTTGATATAAAATGGCAACACTGCGCGAAAATCCATAAATCCATTTAGTATCCCTTGGTCATTCAGAGTGGGAGCGTTACTTAAGTGTGTGTGTGTCTTCTGTCATCCATCACGTTCTGCCCTTTATTCCACCCTTGTCTGCGGCTATAGCAGAGTCATGGGTAAGGCTAAACAGTTGAGATGTGACCAAAACGCAGCTGTTTTAGTACTGTGTAAGGCAGGTAAAGCTAATACAACCGGATTTTCGCTTCGTAGTGTTCAAAGATGGACAAAAAAGTTTCATGGCTGGGGGGAGGTGACCTGACGTTACGGATCAAATTCACAGGAAGGCCAAGGAAGACTAACTATACCACGTACTATTGGCCACAAGAATTCATACACACTTTGTTGTTTTCGAGGGTTTACAGTAATACAACATTAGTATTAGATTTTATTTGTTGTTTTGCTAATCATAGTCACTTGGTAGACCATTCATTGCAATACTTTGACAGTAATTTCTCTTTCCTTATAGCCTGTGTAAGAATTCCTGTGACCAACCGTACATTAAATAAAGGTGCTGAGGAGGCAGGTTGATGCTAATCCACTTGTAATAGCCTGGCAGATAAAGAAAAATACAATAATCCTGTTTTATTACTTAGTGGTGTGTCTTTAGAATCTGTAACACCGCCACCTGCACCACCACCTGCACCACGATACGTATTTTTCACACCACAAGAGGAAGAAGAGGATAGACTTTTCCCATAAGTACTTGCATTGGGATGTGGAGAAATGGTAGAGTGTTAATTGTGGAGTGATGAAGCTGTGTTTACTGTGACTGGGAATAGTGGTGGTAAAGTTTATCGTCATTCCGCGCTTTCGTAAAACACCGATCAGAATGGTTTGATTTAAGAAAATAGTTTTGATACCGGGGGTCTGTGGGGCAGGAGGCCATTCTGCCCAGGGAGAACATCAACAACAACAACAACAACGTCATCAACAAGTCATAAGAGAAGAACAAGAAAGGACAAGGTCATCAATTGGTGAGTACCAGAAATTATTTAAGCTTTTTTTTTTATTGAAAACATCAATCATAATATGTTATTTGCCGATGACTTGAGTGGTAGACCTAACTTGGCCTAACTCGTTTTCTCGTTATTGTACAGTACTTATTTAATTGCTAGTGTGTGTTAGGTTTGAGGAGGTATAATAGCCAATATATTTATCTCCCTTATATCACATCTGAATATAAAGAATGATTATTGTACTGTATTGTATTATTGTATTATGGTATTGTACAGTATATACCAATATGGTAGGCAAACGTTTAGACTGGTAATATCCAGAACAATGAGTTTATATTTATAGAACCCTGAGGTTTGTGAGCTTGTAGCAGGCAGGCAACCTTTATGTTTATGTATAACATTGATCATATTCCAGGTTAACTAAAAGAAACTGGTAAATTTACAGAAAATCTGGGTTCACTATATTGTATATATTAGTACTTTATCATTATCCACTATTTTGGACCATTCTAAGACACTTTTCATCTATGGTGTTTCTCTCGGAAATGCCCCGTTTTCGAGATATGCCCCGTTTACATACATAATTTGGAAACTAGTCTGACCTGACCTAACCTAGACCACAGTAGACTACTGGGACCTAACCTGGGCAAACTACCGGGTATAACCAGTGTAAAGTATCATAAAGTGATTGGGGCAAATGTGGTAGGACCTAATACTGCTCAATCCTAGCAAAAAAACCCAGTTATTCTGTAATAATACCGAAACTTTATAATTATACAACAAGCACTGGTGCTTTTGCCTGCGGGCCGGCTGCGGCGCTGCTCGCTGCGCTTTCCCCCACCCCACTCGCCCCCCACCCCACTCTCGGCTCGCTTAGCTCGCCCCTCCACCCCCCAATCAGATGTCACACCAGGTAGTGAAGATGTTAATACTTATCTCTGCTAAATATAAAGGGCAATGTCTCTTCCACTTAATAGTGAAGATGTTAACACTTATCATGATGTCACACCGGGTAGTGAAGATGATAATACCTATCTCTGCTAAATATAAAGGGCAATGTCTCTTCCAGTTTATAGTGCAGATGTTAACTCTTATCTAACCGACATTTGTAACATAAAATACATTGTCACGGAATCACCCTGGAATCGATCTTCACTTCGGGTTTTTTTATTTTTGAATTTTTTTATCATTTCAGAAAAGTTTTTTTTTATATATACTACTAAGAAGATGTATAACCTGAAGCAATAAATAGACTTGTAGCGGCAACCTACATGACATTGTATGCCATTGAACATATTCTAGGTTGGATACAAGAAGCTAATATGTAATGTAATATAATAGGATAGACACACACACACGAACACTAACACACATTAACAACACTAACACTGACACCAATAAACCTTACACAAACCACCCAACCTTGTTTGCCATTGACCCTCAAAGTGAAGATGACCAACATCTTCACTACATGTAACCTCGTGTTATAGACTAAACACAAACAGCAATAAACAAACTAAACCAACATAAACTTGTTTGCTATTGACCCCAAAGTAAAGATAACAGACATCTTCACTAGAGCGTAACAAACGTCACATTGGTGACGTTTGTTACGTTGTAGTGAAGATCTCTGTTATCTTTACTTTTGAGGTCAATAGCAAACAAGTTTATGTTGGTTTAGTTTGTTTATTGCTGTATGTGTCTAGTCTATTTATTGCTTCAGGTTATACATTGTAGGCCCTATATAAAGTTTCTTTTAGTTAACCTGGGATATAATCAATGTTATACATAAACATAAAGGTTGCCTGCCTGCCTGCCTGCTACAAGCTCTTGCTAAAAATTATATTGAAAAAGTAATTAATGACGAAGAGTTACCAAACACCTTGGTATATTTACAAGAACTCAGTAGCCTAACTAGTGTGTGAGTAAGACCTTTATAGGAAGGAAAAGTACTGTACAGTAGGATAGCCTACATGAGGGATAAAACCGTGCTGACATAACACTGGTATTAACTACATATATAATAAAAATCATAAATAAGATAGCAGCTTTTTATTGTATTTTTGCTTTATGCATTATATAAAGAGGGTACAAACTTCAAAAATGAAATATAAAAATTTTATGGCACAAGAAAATAAAATATTGTGTATTGAAGGATAAACACTGTGTACTGTATACAGGGCAAGTACTAAACCTAAAATACGATAAAAGATCATAATATACAGGAAAGCAACTGCTGTAATTATATTACATATGTTTATAAATACTCTATTCTGTATATTTTATAAAAATATAGTGCTACGTATTGTGTATCTATGATATACTGACGTACTGGTAATACCTGACGACAAGGTACACATTAGTCTATAGGCCTATGTGTAATTAATCCCTGACACGTGGAAATGTAAGTAATTAATAACAAATTATTGGGAGTAAGTGATTAGTTGGCCAGCACAAATAATATCCTAAAATGATTGCAAGTTACTTTTAGTTTTTAACCAAAGGAAAGTGTTTGACTCACCAGTCACCAGAGTATTCTTATTGAAGCTTGTTTAACTTAGTAAACAACTTTAGAAACAGTACCGGTAATGTATGACAATATGACAATAATATGTGATGATATATTATAAGGAGGAAGATAAGCTGTGACATTGTGTGTACTGAGAGTAGCCTAAAACGTCTAGGGCCTAATTCAATTGTGGTTCAAGAATGATATTATTAACACTCTCAGAGAGAGTACAGTATTTGTTGTGAAGCTTTGCCGTAACTTGAGTAAATTATTGCTGTCATAATGTTGCTCCCAAAACAATTTGTCTTTGACTTATTTACCTGGAGCCTGATATAAACCATTAACGACACCATTACCGTTGCCGTTGCCATTAACAGCTCCATTACCATTTGCATAGCCGTTACCATTGGTATATCCATTACCGTTGCCATTACCATTGCCATTAACAGCTCCATTACCGTTGCCATTAACAGCTCCATTACCGTTGCCATTGGTATATCCATTACCGTTGCCATTACCATTAACAGCTCCATTACCGTTGGCATAGCCGTTGCCATTGGTATATCCATTGCCATTAACTGCACCATTACCGTTGCCATTAACAGCACCATTACCGTTACCATTGGCATAGCCGTTGCCATTAACAGCACCATTACCATTGCCATTAACAGCTCCATTACCATTGCCATTAACAGCTCCATTACCGTTGGCATAGCCGTTACCATTGGTATATCCATTGCCATTAACTGCACCATTACCGTTGCCATTAACTGCTCCATTACCATTGGTATAGCCGTTGCCATTAGCAGCACCATTACCGTTGCCATTAACACCATTGCCGTTTCCATTGGTATAACCGTTGCCATTAACAGCACCATTACCGTTGCCATTAACACCATTGCCGTTTCCATTGGTATAACCGTTGCCATTAACAGCACCATTACCGTTGCCATTAACACCATTGCCGTTGCCATTGGTATAACCGTTGCCATTAACGGCACCATTACCATTTGTATAGCCGTTGCCATTACCGTTGCCGTTAGTATATCCATTGCCATTGACAGCGCCGTTACCGTTGCCATTAACAGCACCATTACCATTACCATTAACGACACCAATGTTTGCATTAAGTCCGTAGAACTGAGTTGCTGTGGTACAGTCAAAGTTGTACCACCAGTCACACACAAAGTACTGTTGGTTGAAGACTGTACCGTTGGGACACAGGAACGAATCCTGTCTACCGTCAGCCTGACAGATGTGGAACACCTGTCAATATAGTCGATATATTAGTAGTAGTAGTAGTAGTAGTAGTTATTATTATTTTAAATAATAATATATATACTATTATGTAAGATATATATAGAGAGAGTAAGGTACGGTACTGACAGATGTGGAACACCTGTCAATATAGTCGATATATTAGTATTAGTAGTAGTAGTAGTAGTTATTATTATTTTAAAGAATAATATATATACTATTATGTAAGATATAAAATAAGGTACGGTACTAACAAATGTGGAACACCTGTGTATAGGATATACAGTTATTATTGTAAAGATTGTGGCGAAAACAGAGAGGTTATAGTGAATCGGTAGGAGGGGAAGAGTTGATAAGACGAAAGGTGTTTGATTCCACCTTGTCCAGGAGTGTTGTGAAGGTTGAGTCACCCCACACATGAGAGTCAAAGGCTACTATAAGGATACATAGGATACATACAGGGAAGGATGAGACATTTGTATAGAGACAGCAATTGTGTGGGGGTGAAGTAATCACGGAACAATTAACTTATTTGAGGCAGTTTTCGCGAGAGGTAATATGATCTCTCCAAGAGAGAATGAGAGAAAGACACTCCAAGAACATTAAGGGAAGAAGAAATATCAAGTTGTGTATCGTTGAAGAAGAAGGGATAGTCATTTGAAAGATTAGTGCGAGTTGAAAAATAAAATAACTGTTTTAGAGGCATTGAAAACCACGATGTTTTCTCTGCCCCAGTCAGAGATGAGGGAAAGCTAAGAAGTCAGACTTGCTACTGCATCATCACATGATGTGGAGAGGAGCTGCTGGGATGGGTGGTTGTCAAACTGGGTGGAGTGGTGTAGGATGGAATCATCGGCATAGGAGTGGATAGGGGAAGAGTACAGGTAAGAAGGTCATTAATGAGAAGGAACAAGAGAGTATGCTAGGTAATAGAAGAGAATCCTGAGGAACACCACTATTGATAGACTTAGAAGAAGAACAGTGACCATCTATAACAGCAGCTAGAGATTATTAGTATTAATACTAGTAATGTAATAGTACATACCTGACATCCAGCCTCGGGTGCAGTGTCAGCATAATAGCCAGGGATCTGACCGGCACAGGAGAAGGCGGTGAAGGGTACAGAGGCCAGGATGGGGTAGTCCTGTCCAGCAACACCACCACCACCGATGGCTGAGCTCAGCTGTACGATGGGATCAACAAACCCGTTGACGCCACCGTTGCCATTCACACCATTACCGTTGACTCCGCCGTTGGTATAACCATTACCGTTGCCATTTACACCATTACCGTTGCCATTAACACCGTTACCGTTCACACCGTTGGTGTAGCCATTACCGTTGCCATTCACACCATTACCATTCACTCCGTTAGTATAACCATTACCGTTGCCATTCACACCGTTACCGTTGCCATTCACACCGTTGGTATAACCGTTACCGTTACCATTCACGCCGTTGGTATAGCCATTACCGTTGCCATTCACACCGTTAGTATAACCGTTACCGTTACCATTCACACCGTTACCGTTGCCGTTCACTCCATTGGTATAGCCATTACCGTTGCCGTTCACACCATTACCGTTGCCATTGACACCATTACCGTTGCCATTGGTATAACCATTACCGTTGCCATTGGTATAACCATTACCGTTACCATTGACACCATTACCGTTGCCATTGACACCATTACCGTTGCCATTGACACCATTACCGTTGCCATTGGTATAACCATTACCGTTGCCATTGGTATAACCATTACCGTTGCCATTGACACCATTACCGTTACCATTGACACCATTACCGTTGCCATTGACACCATTACCGTTGCCATTGGTATAACCATTACCGTTGCCATTGGTATAACCATTACCGTTGCCATTGACGCCATTACCGTTACCATTCACACCATTACCGTTGCCATTTGCTCCATTGGTATAACCATTACCGTTTCCGTTCCCATTCACCCCGTTACCGTTGCCATTGGTATAACCATTACCGTTACCATTGCCATTGGTATAACCATTACCGTTTCCGTTACCATTCACCCCGTTACCATTACCATTGGTGGGGGGGAGGTAGGACTGCTGGGCCAAACACACTCCCAGTACGGCTGTTACATAAACAAAACAAGGAAAAAGAATTAATAATAGGCTAAGAATAATACATTCTATGAAAGATTAACCTAATAGGAATACTGTACCTACACAATACTTCTAAAATGGTAACATTAATTAATTCTAAAAAGGATTAACCGAATAGTAATACCTAGACTGACAACACACACACCACATTTCGTTGTAAATGTATTGGTAGGCTAACCTTTACAGTATATAGCAAGAACATTTGAATATAAATTATCTTGTAGAACAAATTGTACCGACTATTATTACCGGTACGGTACCTCTAGGCCTAATTGACGTGGCTCTGTTAGGTGTTTATTTTTGTTTTAGTATGACGTGGTTGTGTTAGGTGTGGTTTATTCATTTCTTCTCATTCTTGTATTTGTTAGCCTAGGCCAATGTGTCTTTCTGACTAGGCCTATATGACATAGCCTAATTCGTGTAACGTTCATGATATAACTATATCCTAATGAATAGTTTATTATTAGCAACCAGAGATCTGATCTTGTAGGATATATGACCTGACTGTATTATGGTGAAAAATAAGTAAATATGATCAATAGATTGATAAAAATAAAGAGGTGTGTGGTGTGAGATGAGGCCACTGAGTGTGATGCAGGTCCCCACTCCTCGCCCCTCACTCACACACTGACGTACGGTAGCCTAATCTCCTTATGCTACTTCCTCATAGACTACGTGTGTTCATAGCCTACCGACTACAGTTTCCAAGTTGCACTATTTATATAGCTTCCTATTTTATTTCAGCTTAGCCTAACTATATATCCTATATTATATTGTAGGCCTACTGTACAAATGATTGTGCCATTGTGGTAATATTATAATAACTTGTTTAGATGCATAAGTCTATTACGGTACGGTACCAATATATTTATAAGGTTGTTATGTACAATTACGGACATAGGTTCTTTACCACATTCTTCAAACTGAACCATTTCCAAGTGAAAGCAACGAAGCCAAACGATCCTTTAAGACTCAAATGGTTGGAAGATTCATTCTATTGGTTCTCAATTCCAAAGGTGAGAAATAAACTTGTTTCCGGAGTTGTACAGTCGGATGCTAAAATCATTGTAATGAGCGGTACCGGTATTAGCCTAGGCCTATGAAAGCTATAAAAATTAATAGTCTGGTCGTCTTCAGGTGTGTGTGTGTGTGTGTGTGTGTGTGTGTGTGTATGTTATTCTCACCAGCTACTATCAACTGCCTGGTTAGTATAACCATGGTTGTTGGTTGTTGGTTGGTTGTTGGTTGGAACACTTCAAGTCACAACACTAAGAGATGGGGAAGTGAGAGGAAGGTGGAGGCACTGGAGAGAAGGGAGAGAAGAACAGAAGAAGCTCCAACTGTGTGCCTGGATAGCCAACTCACGGCTTATATACTGACGACCGAACCTTCAATGTTGCAACACATACACGGCCAGGGGGAGGCAGAGGGGGGAGGGGGGAGGCAAAACTGGAGGGAAAGGGGTAACATGAACAAGGTAGGCTGTCTAAGGTAGCCCAGGTAGGTCACATGGACATTTTCTTACTTGTTTCAAGAGATAGATTTATCACAATAAATTGAAACTTAAGATGAGCACTAGCGACACTCATTTCATTAGGGTACTTATGAAATATATATAACAACATTGAAGTAATTATGTACGTTATATGTAATTTTTGAAGACAAGGAAGACAAGTCAAGAGAACCAATTAATAAAGCAAAGTCAATCTAAGGAAGAAACAAGTAAAGTAGCCTAATGACAACAAATATAATTAGATTAATTTAATTATTTGATTAAAGATATAAATTTGTGTATATGTAGGCTAGCTAGGCTAGGCTACTCCAAGTGAGATATGAATACGAAAAGGAAAAGGTGAGACGACCTTGTTAATGAAGATGTTACAGAACAACAATGGCAAGGGCCACTCAACCATTTCCCCGTCTCTACTCTACTCCACTCAACCCCTTTCATTACAACTCTTTGTAGCTACCGTTCTTCCCTGTCTCTCACATGACCCATTCCTCCTTGGGAGTTACTCTACTCCTTTCCATTCACCAGTTGCCTCATGTTTCGCTAGTTCCTCCACTTTCTTCACCAAGACAAGATCAAGAGTTTAGATAATTATGGAACCGCAACTATGTACCCTCTTCACAAAGTCCCACCCCCCGTCCCCCCACCACATAATCTTGAAGTGATAATTGCATCATTATTCTGAATCCTCATTGCTTGCATCCATCCAAGACGTGCACTGTATCTGACTACGACCTTGTCTCACTTACTTAACCTCATTCTGAACAGTTGGTACTCACATCGTGTAATCCACTCCAGCGACAAGTCTGGTACGATAGCATCTTTATACATAGGCAAAGCCTATTAGGCTGTTCGTTTGTTTGAAGATCTTGTTAAACATTTTCCCCTGCGTCAAGAAGCAAGGGCAAATCTATCTTCCTGCTTCGTCTCTGGTGGGTTGGTGGGGGTTATTCTGTGTTGATATCTTTGCGTTGTCTTGCTAGAAACTGGAAGATTTGTGTGTGTGTGTGTGTGTGTGTGTTCTCGTTGTGCTGTACATGTTTGTCTTATTAGAAACAGAAATATTTGAGATCTTTTCTGTGTCTTCATTAAACCATGGAATGGAAAGATTTGTTTATTTTGTCTATGTCTCTATCAGACTATGTTGTATAGGTTTTACGAGAAACATTAAATGTATGAGTTTGGCTTGTTAGACACAGAAACATTTATGTAGGCTAGTATTATTTGCTTTGATCGAGGAAGAGATATGTATGCACCACAAGCCATCCAGTCATGAAGCTGTAATAGGCTAAAAAATGGAATCCTTGAAGTTTAGTCGTTATGTGTAAATAATCTGTATATTGTAGTTATTTAAGATATATAGCTATAACCTATTTATTTATTTAATCTATATAATTATTTAAGACGAGGTTTATGAATGTTCATACCCACTAGTCTTGCAGCACCCTCCGATGTAAACAGTAAACAAGTTGGTCTCTGTAATATTGATTCAATTTTAGTACCGGGTAACTCAGTTTCATTCGCCTGATAGCCTACAGGACCGTGATCGTGACTGTATATACAAATTATATTTGGATACCGATATTTATTTTGGTCCGAATATTGTTTGTTTGTCTTCCTCTTTCCCTCTCCCTTTACTCTCTATCTGTTTATATCTGTCTATCGAATCTAACCTCTCTACAGTACGCCTCTCTCTCTCTCTCTCTCTCTCTCTCTCTCTCTCTCTCTCTCTCTCATGAACAATATGAGTCATTACCCATACAAGTAAAAAGACTAAATTAATTCAACCGTATAGCTCTCTGCCTCAGTGACCACCGTGTTTGCAGATTAAGGCCATGTGATTATCTCTTAAGGACTCGGTAAACTTGTGTGAGAGTGTGGTGGCTTTTGATTCCTCCTTACTATGCCACGAAACATGCTCCTTCGATGTAGGTGGTGTTTTGTGGCAACGTTTAAAGGACTCTCTAACCTCCAATTTTCTGACTACATCACAGGGGTCCTTAATTTAAGTCCTTTATGGGGAAAATCTCTTGAGGGTAAAGTGAAGGGCTATTGAGTCCTCTAAACAATACCAGGAAACAGACGACCTTAATGTTACTAATAGGGGATCTGTTTCATGCAATAGTTTGGAGGAATCAGACACCTTCCAAATCAACGAAAAAATCACCCCTGGCCTTAAGTCCTATATGGGGAAAATCTCTTGAGGGTAAAAGTGAATGGAGGGCTACTGACTCCTCCACACTAGGTCACGAAACAGACCCTTTATTAGAATGTAGTAGGTACGCGAAACAAGTACCGGTAGCCTAGGCCATCTAAGGTCATGTTATATAATTAGGCTATACTTAGAAAATAGTCAGTCCATTGTCGGTAGGATTATAATAAATGTAAAACTCATTATATTCTATAGCTAAGGGGAGAGCATACATTTGGTGTACATTTGAGCGTCTTGATTCCTCCAAAGTATGCCAGAAAGCAGGACCATATCAACAAAAATAATGGTGGACTGTTGCTGGGAATAGTTTGGAGGAATCATTATCTCCAACAATGTCAAAACTGTACCCTCCCTTAATACCAGCTGCTATACTGTATGTCTAACAGAAGAAGAGCACTCCTGAAGTTGAAAGCCTAATAATATGGTATAAATTAAAACAACAACTCAAATAACAGATAAAGGCCATTTAGAATAACGCATAGGCTAGTTAGATATGGAGCGACTGATTCTTCCAAACTATTCCAAGCAACCGGCTACCATTAGTTTGTTAATCTGGTCCTATATGTTTCCTGGCATACTTTGAGTAATCAAGGCGCTCCAATGTACCAAAAATGTACTCCTGTTACCGTCCCCCTCCTTGACGATAAGGAAGTGAAGACAATTTACCCCTCCATATTATTATTAACACTCCAGTCTGTATATACGGCCTTGGTGGTGTAAATTACATCCTCTCCAGGATATATAACAAATCATTAATTCATACAGGAATGACAAATATCATTGGCTATGAACTACAGTATTTGTTATTGAAGGACAGAGAGAGAGAGAGAGAGAGAGAGATCCCAAGTAAATAAGAGAGTGGAAGAGGACGATAAAGAAAGGAAAAGCAAGGAAATACTAAGTAAACATAGTAAGAGGATGAGCTATATATAAACACTGATGTGTATACAGACAGACAGCCAGACAGAGGGGGGGGGGGGGGGTACATACACGCACTGTAAATTAATGCGTCTTCTTAGTCAAATTTACCCAACCAAAATGATAGTGATGATGATGATGATGACTGCCTTGGATGAGTTCACCTTCTCTTCTTAACAAGGTCATTTTCGGTATGCACTCTCTCTCTCTCTCTCTCTCTCTCTCTCTCTCTCTCTCTCTCTCTCTCTCTCTCTCTCTCTGTGTGTGTGTGTGTATGGTTAGAGAGATTGATAGATGAACAGGAAGATATATAAAGAGATTGATGGATAGAGAGCTTGATTGGTAGATAGCTGGATGGATAGATAGATGGATACATATTAGATAGACCAATATAAATAGATCGAGAGATAGTCCTAGGTGGATGGTGAAATAGATTGATAGGTAGATGGTGACACATATTGATAGATGGAAGACAGATATGTAGATCGAAATAGATCAGTAGATAATCTCTGAAATACTCGATAGGTTTAAGCATCGTAAATTGTGTTCATCCGCTCTTGTAGGCTATATCTTCAATACACACACACACACATTATTTATATGCATCTGAAAGCACCATTTTCATCCACCTCCCCTTCACCCTCTCTCCATCTCCCTTCCACTGATGTTTGGTGAGGTGAGAGAAAGTTAGACGAGGCGAGGTGAGATGAGATAAGAGGAGGTTATATCGATGGCATAATAAACGTTTTCAGTACTGCGAGATAAGGCTGGGTAAGTTAAGATAAGATGAAATGAAGTAAGAGGTGTTTAGATGAGTTGATAATTATAAGTTTCAGTACTACAAGATAAGGCTGGCTGAGATAAGAAGATAATTATGAGATAAGATGAGATTTGGTAAGATGCGATTAGATGACATGATAAAAGTTTTAATTCTGCAATGTAAGGTTCGTGGTTGAGATAAGATAAAATGAAGTAAGAGACATTTGATAAAAGTTTCAATTTGCAATATCAGGCTGGGTAAGATAACATAAGATGAAGTAAGAGGCATTTGATATAAATTTCAGTTCTTCAATGTAGGCTAAGGCTGGTGATTGAGATCAGATAAGATGAAGTAAGAGGCGTTTGATATAAGTTTTCAGTTCTGCAATGTCAGGCTGAGTAAGATAAGAGTAAATTATAGCCTATACTGTGAGGTGAGAGGAGGGAGAATCCGTCCCACGAAGAGGTCAGGACTGGACAGAATGGTGCCAGAGAACTCCCACTCTGTACTGACCACTAGGCTAGGCAGGTAAACAGACTGGTAAGTAGGCCAACACGACCTGCCTCACGCATCCCTGGTTAGCGTGGACGGGTAGGCTAAGAGGCGAAATAGAACCCGTAATGAGCGAAAGTTAAAGCAAGGCACCTATTTACTTATGTGTGTACCGGTACCTTGAGGTCTTGGCAATATTCCATCATCAGCGTGTATAACTATGTTGTTTTATGATTATTATGTACCAACACACCTTCTTCACTCACGAACCGTAATATGAAGAATGTTACCGGTACCAGTGACTGATTAGATGGCTCTATTGTATTATAAGACCCTTTACCTAATTGTGTACGAGAATTGGAAGATGAGTAGCCTACCTGAAGAAGACACACACTTAAAAGGAGAGATGTTCTTGTTGAAGGCTAGCCTACTGTGATTCCTCCTAACTAGGCTCGGGCCTATGCCAGAAAACAGACGCCCTCAATGGTACCGGTACTTAGTAATGGGGAATCTGTTTCTTGGCATAGTTTGTTGGAATCAGAGACCTTCCAATTCACCAACAAGAGAATCTCCCCTTAATTAAACACTACACAAATTTAGTATCCAATGCTTGACGGATTATTTAAAAAAAAATAAGGAAGCTCTGTGGAATTGTAGCTCAGAGGTAGACTAACGTTGATATCTTAAAGTTTTGTAAAAGTATGAACAGCATACTCCTTGTGAAATTCATTACTGAATGCCAGGAAAAATATTAAGTAAATTTCTAGGTTATCCGTATACCGGTATATTATTTTCGGATAATTACTGGACTTTACAACCATCATTATAATTTTAAGAACCACCCATATCATGTAATCACGAACGACAAAAGAATGTACTGTATGTTGTGTACGACTGACCACGGCCTAAAAAAGAGTTGTTGCTATAATTGGTCTAGTTTCACAAAGGTAAACGCTGAAGGGTGCAAGCTTTCATCATTTGGAAACACGAACTACTACACCTCTTTGTGGATTCCTATATTGTGCGCCGTCATGGTCAGTGGTATACGGTAGCCTCTTTCTTCATCTTTTGGTGTTTATTGCTTGTAGACGACCTTGATATCCTTCCTTCATTTTCTCTCATATCCGCCCCAAGCACCACACAAAACGCACACATCCTCTACGATGAAAGAGGTCAGTGACGAGTGCAATCCTTGTGGTGGTACGTAGCCTAGTGGTGGTCGACTTGGATGACAATTTGGTGGTTTTCTACGGGTCGTCTTTGGTGCAATTGTTGGACGCTATTATTGTTTTCATATTTTGTGAGGTAATAGGAATGTGTGTAGGTCTGATTTCTGTATATTAACTATTATTATCAGCAATAACTCGTAAACGCCTGTAGTACATGACATCTATCTCAGAAAACACGATAATTTTACAAATGTACAGTTGTGGTGAAGGGTTACATGCTCTCAGCGTTGGTGGAGAGGAAGGGGGGGGGGGGGGGTGAATACGCGTGGAAGTAGATTGTTAAAACTGTCACGAGTATTATTAGCGAGAGAATAGGAACGAATAAGAATATAGACAGGAAACAAAAGACGAATGGTACGGTAAGAGGGAAGCGCTCTGTGAATAAATAAACACATGATGGTCCGAAAGGCGTAGAGTTATTATTAGAGTCCTTGAAGTGATAGGATACCGTAACCAAACTCATGCACACATTGACGACCCTTCATTAGTCCTACTCTGGAATAATTATTTTCTTGACATTACACTTAGTTAAACATTTTATCACTTGGTAAAAATGTACAGGCTCTCATTTTTAGGCCTAATTAGAACTCACACACACACAACCTTAAAGCTCACATGAAGCATATAAGACTGTAACTACTATTTAGGCAGGCCTAGATTAAACAGTAAGAAAATAATATGTGGCAACAAACACACATACACCAACACCACCACAAAGCTGAGGGATGGGGGCAACCAGGTCGTTTTTAGGTTTGCATCACCCTCATCCATCCATCGGTCCGGGCCAAAATCTGAACCTTATGAGTGTCTGTCGTTTCCCCTCGGCTGAACAAACGTGTCTGTAGGTTATTTATAATCCATGTTTAAATATAACAGTGCCAATATAATGCTCGCTGTCTCTCCTCTGTGTGTGACTTATGAGTAGCCCATATAGGCTAGCCTCGCTAGCAGTCTTGCTTCCCTCTTTACAGACTCGATTAATAGTGGCCTCATAATTCAAATTATCAAACCATCTTTATGTTCACTATTATTCCTGGTTAGTCTAGTGTTTCAATATACTCGCAGCCTAAACCACAAATAACTAACCAACTAATCTACCAAGCAACTATCCAACTAACTAACTTACTAACCAACCAACTAACTAATCAACCAACAAAGCAACCAATTCAACAACCAACCAACAAACCTACCAACCAACCAACTGACACTCAGGTCAAGAGCATCCATTTCATCACAGCCTATATATATTTTTTTTATTTATATTTCTGTTTTTACCCGGTGCTCTACTTAATAATAATATAATACCATTTTTGCTTTACTCTTTCATAATTAACCCTGACCTGAGCACCAAGCAAGCATCATCGGTTCACCCTGCACTAGTTTATTATTTTGTTTTCTTTTTCTACCATCCGATGTTTACCTGACGTGTTGCTCTATATATGTATATCGTATTGACCTTGACATGTACGATTTCGGTCACATGATACAGATGCACTTCAAACGGGGCCCCATATCGAACATAAAGGAGGACGTGTCTCCTCTACACACACACACACACACACACAACGTCTCATCCTACTCTATGCGCAATGATGGGCCCCGTTTTGGGTGTGTCTGTTTCATATGTCCACAACTGTACCAAGACCACTGACATAGAAGTAAACGAAATAGATACCGGTCAAGTATTTTATTAATCAAATTTTACAAGTCTCATGTCAGTCACGCAAACATACGAACCGATTCCTCCAAATTAGGCTATGCTTGGACCATCTTAACAAAATCAATGGTGGTTTGTTGCTTGGAATAGTTTGGAGGAATCAATTGCTCCAGATTTAATAACACCATACTACCCCTTTAATAACCTGAGTATATTTTTTGCTTTATATTATTGTTATTATTATATTGTGAACAAGGAAACTTTCCCTTCTATGACCTTCTGACCTCGACCCTCCTGACCTCCTCCTCCATCTCTTCATATTCTTTTCCTCTTCTTTCCACTCCTCAATCTCTTCTTCACCCTCATCTCCCTCCAATTCCTCCACTTGACATTCGCTGTACACCTTTCTCAAATTACAAAATATTTACTGTTATTTTGACCCATATATAGATCATAGAGCGGTGGTTTGGTGGTGAGGGGGTAGGGGCGACCCTTGCATGACCTTCTGGTTGTGATGGGGGTAGGGGCAGATGGGGGAAGCAGTGGGTGAATGTGGTGTTGATAGCAGCAGGGGGTATAGTAGCCTAATGGGAGAGTAGCCTAGTCTAGCCTAGGTGGTGGTGGGGGAAGTAGTCTAGCCTAGTTAGTTGGTGGTGATGATGATGATGACAGTATATAATTTTATGGTGGTGAGTGTACGGTAGATGTCGAGAGAGGTGTTAAGGGACCCTGTGATGTAGGTAGAATATTGGAGATTAGTGAGTCCTTCAATTATTGACACGAAACACCACCAATATAGGAGGAGCTTGTTCCGTGGCATAGCCTAGGCAGGAGAAATCAAAAGCCACCAATTCTCATACACGATCACAGAGTCCTTAACTGGAGTATAATGGTTAGTTAGTAGATGCATAGTGACGTGGGTCCAAATTATACGTCTATAACAATAATCTCTCTCTCTCTCTCTCTCTCTCTCTCTCTCTCTCTCTCTCCACTCACACTGCACATCGTGAATAGTGAAACACAACACTCCCTGCATATGATATTATACAGTATACGCACGTTACACACTTTCAACAATCCCTATTATATACAGTACAGTAAGGTAGGCTATACCGTCTGTGAATGTAAACATGTGCGTCTCCACATGTCACTTTCCTTAATGAGTTCCGCACCTGCTTGCCTACCTGGGGCAGTAATTAAGGAGGGACTGTACAGAACATAGCCCTATATTTGTTACTGCCGTGTCGTTTATCATTACATACATACATACATACATACCGGTACATACATACATACTCCACCAAGTCCGTTGTCTGTTGTTTAAGGACCCTGTGATCGTGTATGAGAATTGAAGGCTTCTGATTCCTCCTGAGTATGATAAGAAACAAGTACATTGCATAAAGGTGGTGTTTCGTGGCAGTATTTGGAGGACTCATTTACCTTCAATTTTCTGACTACATCACGGTCTCTTAAAACTTGGATGACCTTTAGCCTAATACTACGATGACTCCATGTATCGTCGAAAGAGTCATGGTCATCATCACTTTAGCCAATGAGGTGTAATACGTATATAGAATTAACGCAATCAACATTGAGTAGGCTACAGCTAGGCTACAATGCATTAGTCTATCATCTTTATAATTTTATATTATAGAGATATTAGGCCTACAGTGTTGATAAATCTAAAGTAACTGATTCCTTCAAACTAATTCAAGTCACAAGACGCAATTATTTTTGTTAATTTGGTCTTTCTTCCTGGCATAGTTTGGAGGAATCAAGGCACTGCAATCTACCAAAAGTGTACCGTATTACCCCATTTAGACTAGGCTATAGGAGAGGGAAGAGCCCAGACAATACCTTACGTACCACCTTCGCTTTCACCCTCCTTCCGTCTCTATACCTCCTTCACCTATAGTTTGGCTTCCTACAGACCAGCCCGTCTCCTTTGTTTGCGTAACTTAATAAAACACTATTAACCTGCACGAGTACAGTTGCCTCAGTGTGTGTTCCCACGCCATCCTTCTTCCTTACGAGACAACATGAGGCGCTTCTGTACACAATGTTATTCGTATAGGCTAGCCTAATGAGTTGTCTGTATCCGTGTGAAAAGGTACTGATTCTATCCAAGTAGCCTAATGAGACCTCAGATAAAGGTTTTGCCTGCATTAGCCTATCTTGTTTGAAATTATTTCTGCCATTTAGAAACTTACCCATGATAAAAAAAATATGTCTTTGTAAAATTATTGTTTACGTAAAAGTGAAAAGTTTGAATTAGGTGCTCGCTCATAACTACAGCTTGTATGAGAGAGAGAGAGAGAGAGAGAGAGAGAGAGAGAGAGAGAGAGAGGAAACTGGTTATTGTGCCTCTTGATACAGACCAAAAGAATACATCTAATTTGGGAGATACAAAGGGGAGTCTTTGAACCAAGGAAGGAGAAAGATGAGGGAGTCATTTATTTAGTCATGTACATATACAAAACACAGCCACCTTTACTGAATGTAGATATACACTTATACTGTATATAATAATGCAGCTAGAGAGAGAGAGAGAGAGAGAGAGAAGGAAGGGGGGGAGGGGAGAGTGAAGTTTGGTAGTTAGGCTAGTTTCATTCTGCACTTATAACAACCATAGCGACCTCTAGAGAAGATGGAAGTAATATAGCTAATGGGAGAGAGAGAGAGATGAAGGAAAGTGTGTGTATGAGAGACTATAGACTATCACGTTGTTCCTCTCCCTCTCAGCCTTCCCTCACCTCCCCCCATCCCCCTCATACCACCCTCTCCTCCCCACCACAACATGGTCTCTTCTCTCCACACTCATTTGTCCCTGTCAGCAAACAGTGTGGCAGTGGCTCGCGCTTACCTCTCTCTTTCTCTCTCTCAATTGCATGTAGTCTCTCTCTCTCCCTCTTTTTCTCTCTCAATTGCATGTAGTCTCTCTCTCTCCCTCTCTTTCTCTCTCGATTGCATGTCGTCTCTCGATTGCATGTCGTCTCTCGATTGCATGTAGTCTCTCTCTCTCTCTCTCTCTCTCTCTCTCTCTCTCTCTCTCTCTCTCTCTCTCTCTCTCTCTCAAATTACATGTAGTCCCTAGCCTAATCTCAATCACATTCCTTCCTCGCTTTTCTCACCATAATCCTACTCTCACTCCCTTTCACCATATCTCACTTTCTTTCACTCACTCATTCTCTCTCATTCTACTTTCACTCATTTACTCTCGCCATCACTCACTCTCCCCCTTATGCTACTCAGTACATTACTCTCGTCATCACTCACTCTCTTCCTTACTCAGTAGGCTACATTACTCTCGTTCTTATTCTTAGTCTCACAACTTGCCGTCTCACCCTCATTTTGTTTTGGAGTCCTTCACAGTACACTGAATTACTCTCTCTCTCTCTCTCTCTCTCTCCACTTACATTCCTTCCTTCTTGTTTTTGTCTTGCCCTTCCTTCATTCATTCGTCTACCATCTTTCCCTCCATCACGTGTGGGTGGTGGAATAACCTCGACCTAATTTTAGCATGTAAGGTGAAGTTTATTAATAATTCTAAACATGTGTGTTGAATTCCGGTCAAGTCATCACCTCATCATCACATATGCACTTCAACACAGCCACTACAAGGATAACGAACCAACCCCGTGGGAAAATTCCTTCGTACACATGCATACAGACAGCCAGCCAGCCAAGTTTGTTTTCGCAAGCTATGATAAAATGCATGCAAGATTGAAAGCACAGACTGGAACAACATTAATACATCATCTGATAGAAGCGAATCGTGAGAAATTTGCCTGCATTCATCTTCAACAGAGGCGGATTTTGCTGGCCTTCAGTGTGATTAGAGAACCAGCCGCTGGAACATTAGGCTAAAGGGGAGGATACAGTGTTGGTAAATCCGGAGCAAATTATTCCTCCAAACTATTCCAAGCAACAACAAGCCACCAGTATTTTTGTTCCTCTGCTGGTTCTGTTTTCTGACATACTTTGGAAGAATCAAGGCGCTCTAATTTACCAAAAGTATACTCTCCCCTTAACTAAAGTACTCATGTATAATATATTGATGTATGAACATTTTAGAGGTACCGGTAACTGGATCCACTAAACTAAACCAGAAATCAGGCTGTGAAAGTTAAATTTGTTGGTTTGGTCTGTCTTTCTGTGGTGCTTGGTTGGTTGGTTGCCTTCAGTTTGTTCCCTAAATATTTATGTTGGACTCAGTGACCGAAAAGTGTCATTGTACAGTAACTATTGAGCGAAAATTCAAATAATTTCTATTGGGCTCTAATTCTGTTACTTTCATGTTAAATGTAACTATTTTTCTTTCAATTTAGGCATATTTAGTTGTTAGGTTCATTTTAGTTAGGTTATAATATAGCATTATAATAAGGTATCAACAACAGTATAAACCTTTGTATACAACCTATTGTATATAAACAAACTCTGAATTATTATATATATTTTTTCCATTTATTTCAGGCTGCTGGACTGTGGGACCTGCAATGTGAGTACAAGTTTAATTTGCATTTATTAGTAGCCTATTCACATATTTTTATTTCTGACTGTTAATTAGGAATAATCCCCGTATCTCTTGTGTGCAATGTATTTACTGTACACCTTCTATGTCAATAATTTATCTTGTGTCTTTGTTAGTCTACTTGTATATTGTGAGAATGTGTGATGACATTTTTTTTTTTTTTGTTACTGAAAATTATAAATCATTGCAATGTCCTCTCGCTCTTATACAGGATATGAGGTTACGAAGCAAACTGCCGTGTCATTGTTCAGTTTTTTTTTTTTTTACATTTTTTTTTTGTATTTGGTACCATTACTATCACTTAATGTACGTACTCTGGTTTAAAAGTTACTATTCTGGGTGTGTAACTTTTGATATTTGTAGCCTAATGGCGTTTTGGACTTCTTAATTAAAATAGGTGTGAGCTCATGTAATTTTTCTTTAGACTGTTCTCATTTTTCATATTCACATATTTCGTCCCTCCTCCTCCTCCTCCTTTATCATTTATCCCCTCTTCTTAATACCCCTATCATTTATAACCCTATACCCTATAGGACGTATTTAGTACCTCTTCCTTCTCTTCCACCGATTTTTCCCTCCATCTCCTCTTACACTCACCTCCTCCTCCTCCTCCTCCTACTCCTCCTCCTACTCCTACTCCTACTCCTCCTCCTACTCCTACTCCTACTCCTACTCCTCCTCCTCCTCCTCCTCCTCCTCCTCCTCCTCCTCCTCCTCCTCCTCCTCCCCCTCCCCCTCCTCCTCCTCCTCCTCCTCCTCCTCCTCCTCCTCCTCCTCCTCCTCCTCCTCCTCCTCCTCCTCCTCCTCCTCCTCCTCCTCGCCTCTCACTTCTGACTCCCACCTGCGGCGTTTGAAGGTTAGGGACGGAGACCAGAGCCCCAGATAACACGAGGGTGATGGAAGGAAGGAAGGAAGGAAGCAATAATGACCACAACAACATTAACAATAACAGCACCATGCATCACTTCCACACGACCTTGACACATCCTCCCCCCTCCCTACCTCCCTCCATAACCACTCCACCCCCCCCACCATTCCACCCCCCACCATTCCACCCCAATCACATCTCTCCTAGCACTCTCCCTCCCACACCACCACTCCACCCCCACCACACATCCCCCCCACCACACATCCCTCTAACACCACCACTCCATCCCCATCACGCCTCCCATCACACATCGCCCCCCCCACCACTCCACCCCCCCACAACACCTCTCCCACTACTCATCCCCCCAACACCACCACCCACTAAAACTCTAACTAACCCTTCTTCAAATTCCCCACCTCGACCTTCCTCCCCAACACTCCACAACCCCCAACTATGCACTCACCCCCCCCCAACTATGCACTCACACCCCCCAAACCCCCAACTCACGTCCGGACGAAAGCATACATACATAATTGTTCTCTACTTTGAGGGGAGATGATCTTGTTGGTGAATTGGAAGGTCTCTGCTGCTGATTCCTCCTAACTATGCCACGAAACAGATCCCCTATTAGTAGTACCATTGAGGGCGTCTGTTTTCTGGCAAAGTTTGGAGGAATCAGAGACCTACCAATTCACCAACAACAGAATACTCCCCCCCTCCTCCTTTAAGTGTACTCTATTTTTTCATTCTCGTCCTTGAATTATGGCTGAAGACATTGTAGACTCCAGAGGGTGGTAATATTTAACAAGAATAAGCTCTTCATCATCATTTACTTCACATTACAAAATTATACTAGTGGAGTGACGACCAGCCTTTTCCTCGTTAAATAATATAATAACCCTCTCTATTTTGCCCCTAATTACCACCCTTTCTATTTTCCTCCAAAATACCACCTTCGCCATTTTCTTCCGTATTACCACCCTCTCTATTTTCCTCCCTGACCAACTGCAGATGTTTTTACTCGTTGCCCTCTCCCTCCCTCCACCACCCTCTCCCTCATCTCCGTCCCTCCAGTTTTCCCTCCCCTCCCTCCTTCCTTCCATCTGCACCACCCTATCCCTCCCTCCTTCCTTCCATCTTCGCCCCCTCCCTCCTTTCCTTCCATCTGCCCCCCCTCCCTCCTTCCCTCCATCTTCCCCCCCTCCCTCCTTCCTTCCATCTTTCCTCCCTCTTCGCCCCCTCCTTCCTTCCTTCCATCTTCCCCCCCTCACTCCCTCCCTGCCTGTCTGTTGTGCCCCGGGATGCCTTGGGGGGAAAGATGTGATCAGAGCAACCGCAACATCCCGCTCTCTCTCTCTCTCTCTCTCTCTCTCTCTCTCTCTCTGTTTTATCCATCCATATATATCATAACAAAAGATACCGTAATCTTCCCTCTCATCATATTAACTTGTTCCTCTTTGTCTTTCTTTTTACAGAGTTTATTGTGACTTATAACAATAATGTGCACTATTAATTTATTAGGCAATTTGGAATATAATATGTTGTATAAAGTAAAGTATGTTGTCAGTACAGTAGGCTACACTTGTTGTGGAATTAAAATGGTGTGAGTTGTCAGAAGGTGCAGCTGGTATGGTTGGGACGGGAGGGAGGCTTTGACTGGCCTAGTAGTAAACGTTAGGCTATCTTCGACGAAAACAATCTTCCTTGATCGGTTCCCATTAATTTGCAATGGGAATGTAGCGACGAAGATTGTTTTCTTCGAAGATAAAGTTTAATATTATCAGCTTTGAGCTTCGCAGAATATTACAGTACCGGTATTACCATCGTTATCAAAACACCCATAATCGTTCAGTGAATAAATATACTGTAATTCTGTGTGTAATTAGAGTCACTGACTCAGGAGTATTACTGAATTATGATTTATTAACACTGTCTTGTCTGATGAAAGAATGCTTTACTAATCGATTTATTATTTATTAACACTGTTTTGTCTAATGAAATAAAGCCCCCTTACTAATCTACTTATTTATTAACCCTCTTGTCTTATGAAACAAAGCCTTACTAATCGACAACACCATTTGAAACAGCATGAAGGGTGCATGAGTCTGGTGTTGTAATTGATTGAGGAAGTCTGTCACGTCACGGAGGGCCAAGAGATAGACAAGTGGTGACCTTGAAATAGGCTATTCACCAACAACCATTCACACTCGCTCCATTCTCACACTCACTTCACTCGCACACTCACTTCACGAAGAAACGATTAATGCATTCTATTATAGATTGGATTGGTCAGAGACGTATATCTATATTTTAAGGATATTTTACACTACTTATTATCGAGTGGCATATATTTTAGCTCGGGTTGAGAACTAATCTACTAACATAGGTGATAGTCACTTAGCAAATATTCCCATAGTGTCTATAGTCTTCTAGCAAAACTTAACTAAATCAGCTAAATACCACAGGATAATTAACAGTGCATAATATCACTAGATTATACACGACTAAATCTGAACAAATCCAACATTTACATAAATAATACACAAATAGCCTAATTATTTCATAAACTCTATGACGTCACAGACAACCTCGACCAATAAGAACACCCGACTCACCCTATTGTTGCACTCTGATTGGCTGACTGGGAAAAGGAGAGAGCCAATCCTCGCCCTACCGGATGAAACAGTAGTCTAATGGTGGTTATGAGAAGGTGATGATGACAGTGATGAACGGTGATGACAACCCGAAGCGAAGTATTAACAAATGATGATATTATTGATGAAAAGAAGGATGAGTGGTGAACTTTTTTAATGGTGATGATGTATGAAGGAAGTGGGGAGGAATGTATAGTAGGGTATAGAGTACATGTTATTAAATTAATGTGGTGATAGAAGTGACTGTTATGAAATAGTGATGATGTATGATGAAGGTAGAGTCGTCGCGGTGATAGTAATGATGATAATGATAGTGACAATATTACCTTCGTACATATTTTCTTTGCTTCTCCTCTCTCTCTCTCTCTCTCTCTCTCTCTCTCTCTCTCTCTCTCGTCTCTCTCTCTCTCTCTCTCTCTCTCTCTCTCTCTCTCTCTCTCTCTCTCTCTCTCTCTCTCTCTCTCTCTCTCTCTCTCTCTCTCTCTCTCTCTCTCTCTCTCTCTCTCTCTCTCTCTCTCCTCTCTCTCTCCTCTCTCTCTCTCTCTCTCTCTCTCTCTCTCTCTCTCCTGCATGTAAACATTCCACTACTCCTAGTCAAAGAGAGCTTCGTATAATAATTATTTTCTTTGGTTTTAACTCCTCTCTCTCTCTCTCTCTCTCTCTCTCTCTCTCTCTCTCTCTCATAGTTAAAAGAATAAATTTTAACCCAACCCCTTCACAACACCTTCGCTGTTTCTTGTATTGTTGTTCTATAATGTCGACACGATACTACTGCTGGTGGTGATGTTAGTGGTTGTGGTTGTGGTAGTGGTGGTGTTGGTGGTGATGGTAGTGGTGGTGTTGGTGGTGGTCCTACTCTTCGTAAACAAACACACTACTACACCGTTGTTGCACACTACTACTACTACTACTATTACTACTACTACTACTACTACTCCTTACATTTCCTCCTCAATAATAATAATAATGCAGTTTGTGTTGTCACGTTGCGTACCGGTGAGGAAGATGGCCGAGTCGAGTACTGCAAGCAACACAATAATGACAAAATTATCAT
Organism: Petrolisthes manimaculis; assembly: GCA_034508575.1. Lineage (NCBI taxonomy): Eukaryota > Metazoa > Arthropoda > Malacostraca > Decapoda > Porcellanidae > Petrolisthes > Petrolisthes manimaculis. Next base: position 4,026 of record JAWZYT010000246.1, on the reverse strand, counting down.
GTTGTGTGTGTGTTGCGTAAATGTACTCGAGACAAATTGTAAGAAAAAATGTACGTACGCTACCTGGTGTTTTATTTATTTTATTTATTTTATTATTATTTTTATTATTATTGTTATTACTATTATTATTATTGTTATTATTATTACTATTATTATTATTATTATTATTATTATTATTAATAATTATATATACGCAACTCAAAATTGTTAGGAGCAATATATATTAAGTTGCAGTTATCCTATGCCGCGTAATTGAAGAGGTTCGTAAAAAATAAAAATAAAAAGCGAATGAGGAAGTTGTAAATGTTAGGATGAACAGGAACGAGTCATAAATGTCGGGGTTAATTAAGGGGGAAGTTGTGTGTTGGTAAATCTGGAGCAACTGAATCCTCCAAACTATTCCAAGCAACAGAACACTATTACTTTTGCTCTTCTGGTCCTGTTTCCTAGCATACTTTAGATTAATGCATTTCTTTCCCTGAAGCAGTACGGTACGGTACGGTATTGTTTAGTTTGGTTAATCTATGGTGGGAAAGGTGAATAAAGAACTAATAGCAAAAGGCCCGCTAAGTGTCTCCACCTGTGTGTGTGTGTGTGTAGTGTGTGTGTCTGTAAAGTATGTGTATATGTGTGTAATGTATGTGTATATGTGTGTAATGTATGTGTGTGTGTGTATAGACCCGCTAAGTGTCCCCACCTGTGTGTGTGTATGTGGTAGTTTGTGTGTATGTGAATGTGTGTATGTGTAGTGTACGTATGTGTAAGTGTACGTATGTGTAAGTGTGTGTGTGTAAGTGTATGTATGTGTATGTAGTGTGTAAGGTGTATGTACGTATATGTGTGTGTAATGTAAGTGTGTGTGTGTGTGTGTGTGTGTACCTGTAGGCTTGTTGGGTCAGCCCGTCCGTCCAGCCAGCCAGCCACCAGCAGCACCTTTAGGCAGGCTGAGAACAGAGTGAAAGTATAAGGGTGCCGTGACGCTGAGTGACTTGCTGCCCCTTCAAGATGTGTCATTGCAAAGGGACCCTCACTGTTTTTAGGTCTGGCTGTATGTGTGTGTGTCTGGGTGTCTACCTCTGCTCCCACGCCGCTGATAAGGAAGGTCCTGCTCTTAATTATAGGGTATCACACACACACACACACACACACACACACACACACACACACATATAATTAATACACAATATATGATTTTAGTTATAGTCCTCCTCAGAGAAATATTGTAGCCGTTACTAATTTCTAAGAACTATACTGCGAAACATATTCCTTATTTTTTTTCTGAAGTAATCTGTTGACTGATGTAGATTGGATGAAACTGTAATTATTCTCCAGTGATTTCCTCCTTCCCAAACCTTTATCAATTTGACTAGCCTCCCCAACACTCGCGATGTAAACTAGAGGAAATAGTAATTTTTCTCCAGTGAATTCCTCCTTTCCAAACCTTCACCAATTTTGACTAGCCTACCCTACACTCTCCTCTCTCTCTCACGATGTTTGTGGCCCAAATGAGGGTCGGTGAGAGAAAGGCTTTTGCAGTTGAGTATAATCTTTTTGTTCAAGTGCGTCCCTGCTTTTTTCGAGCGTGAAATTAAATGGTTTTCTGCACTTACGAGTGTTTGAATAATAAAGCTTCGAGAAGAAAGACCACCTGACATGGTTGAAACTCACATGTATTGTACGCCAGACTGACCATTATATACACCATGAAGGCATTACCGTACCTCTCTCTGAATACTGTTTACACATGAAACAATTACCCTATCTGAATATTGTTTACATATCTTGAAGGCATTACCCTCTCTGAATATTGTTTACATATCTTGAAGACTAATATTACTCTCTGAATACTGTTTACATATGAAGTTATTATTACTCTCGCTTTGAATATTGTTTACATATCACGAAGGCATTAACCTCTCACTAAATACTGTTTACATACCATGAAGGTATTACCCTCTCTCTGAATGTTATTTACACATTATGAAGGCATTACCCTCTCTCTGAATATGAAGGCATTATCCTCTCTGAATATTGTTTACACATCATAAAGGCATTACCCTCTCTCTGAATACTGTTTACATATCATAAAGGCATTACCCTCTCTCTGAATACTGTTTACATAATCATGAAGGCTGTACAGTTTTTCTAAATATGGTTTACGTTATGTAATTAATGTTCGTGTGGCCTTGTGTACACTCGCCGGCGTAACTTCAATTTTTTGCGGGAAAATAAGAGTTGATGGAGTGAAGTTGTATGAGTATTTGACGAGGAAGTTACACAGCTACCGTACCTGTATCAAAACTATATAAATAGTATTGTAATATTTCCCTGTTAATTAACTTGACATATCCTGTTGGTGAATTGGAGTGCTACTGATTCCTCCAAAGTATTCCAGCAAATTTTTGGAACATCAGGAATGACCCCCACGACTAAAAAAAAAAAAAAATGAAAAGAAATATAAATAAAAAAATTCTTGCCTTAGCCAGAAAAAAAATAGTTAGGGTAGGCATGACATCAGCCGCTATTTAAGGACTCAAGTTAATCCATCCGTACTTGTGTGAGTTTGCTGACCCAAATTTGCATATGTGTGTGTATGTTAATTCCCTTCGTCTTATGTACATTTGCAGACATAGATCTACCATCACATTTTTTTGGAATCTGTGTCACTTCCAAAAAAAAAAAAAAAAAAAAAAAAAAAAAAATGGCAAGTTACAATCAAACAGAAAGGGTCATTTGAGTGAGAGTTTAGTGATTAAGGTGGTAATTCACTTTTGTTACATGGGACTGCATGCCTTGATTCCTCAAAATATGCCAGGAAACAGGACCAGTGATGAACAAATATAATGGTGTTTCTGTTGCTTGGAATAGTTTGGAGGATTCAGTTGCTACAAATTTACCAACACCGACTGTACATTGGAGTCCATTGATTCCTCCATATTTTGCCAGGAAATAGACACCGATGAAAAACAAAATAATGGTATCCTGTTGCGTGGAATAATTTGGAGGAATCAATTGCTCAGATTTACCACCCAAAACATTGTATTATAATTATATGCTTCCTTAATCCATCAGTTGAAAATCCGAGGAAGGAAGGAAGAAATAACATACGGTACTTTTGTGTGTAACTGTACAACTCAGCGTTATTTCAGGCCTAATCTTTTCTCGTTATGTAATTTAATTCGTACGGTGTGTGTGTGTGTGTGTGTGTGTGTGTGTGTGTGTGTGTGTGTGTGTGTGTGTGTGTGTGTGTGTGTGTGTGTGTGTACGTATGTTAACTTGAGGGTCCCTGCATCTGTATGTGTGTTTGTGTGTGTTTGTGTGTAATGTAGAGGTGTGTGTGTGTTTGTAATGTAGAGGTATGTGTGTGTGTGTGTGTGTACGTATGTTAACTTGAGGATCCCTGCATACATGTGTGCGTATAGAACTTTGCATATTATGTGCGTATAAGTTTGTGACCCCGAGTGTAATTAAAGTTTGATGACTGTGGTAAGGTTAGAATAATTAGACGTTAATTACTGAGGAGAGGCACTCGTCGTAAATAGGTTAAGAGGCACACACACACACACACACACACACACACATTCAGGTACATAATTATACACCTCGCGTCAAGGAGTAGATTTATTAATGCTCTATTTTTTTAACTAGTTGCATGTGGTGTCGTACGAGAAGGTAATCATACACATGTAGGGAAGGACGGCTTAATTGAATGGTTATGATATTTTTCAGCAGTGAATGGGTTGGTAAAAATAAAAAAAAAATAGGATTATCTCTGCTTGTTGTCCTTTAGTGATGGGTTGGTAAGAAATAAAACAAATAGGATTAATCTCTCTTTGTTGGCCCTTAGTTATGGGTTGGAAAAAGGTAAATTAACTAGGAATATCTTTGTATTGTTGGCCTTTTGTTATGGCTTGGTAAGAAGTAAAACATCTTTTAATTTAATACAAGCAGCTACGCCCTACTTAAAACCATAACATCATCTTTATGTGAACGTAAAAATATTAGACAAAAGTTACCAATATGTGG